>DWEC01001672.1:0-12914 GCA_018245735.1 Microceris miodesmiata | reverse complement strand
CGGAGCAATGGCAACAATGAACAGGCTCGCTGTTTAATAATTCAGTGCTCGCTGCAGCCTACCCGACCTGCAGCGACGTACCTATTTCACTTCTTGTAGACGTCCTTATATATCCTACATAACTCAACAGCTGCTGTTGTAACAGTTTTTGTATCAATTACGAATAGGAAGCAGCAAACGTGAATTAGGATTATGAATAAGAATAATTATGAATGAAAACTGAATCTATATTATGAATAAGGGAAATTGTGGCATAATTCAAAACTGCTATTATTAATTAAGATTTTGAATCAGTAGTACGACGCAGGAATGTACATAAATCATACTTATACAGTCCAATTGATGTCCAAATATAATATGAAACTTAAATTGATTTTAAATTAGTATTGGATATGTTACTACCGTATAGGAAATTGTTCTGATTAACAAAACATTATCACATTATTTTCTATGTACCACGTATTTTACTATATAACCACACACTGGCCTGATATAATCACACACTGATGTACTCACACAATCATACGCACACAAATTCACTGTTTGAGTAATGGTTGTTTAGGCACTTATCTATCGTATAATATGTGTGTATCCCAATGTGGGATCTCAATCTCGTTCCACTACAAGATTCACCCATTTTTTTAGTAAACTAATATTATATAAAAATAGATAATAATCCTTAACAGATACAATAATTTCATGTTATTTACAGCGCCTTTGAAGTCTGTCTCAAACGTTTCTTCAGTTTACTATATTTTATAACAAGGTTCATTTATATTTTTATCAATTGAAATATTTTATTAGAGCTTAAAAGTAATGTCAGACGGAGTAATATTTCTTCGTACTTTAGACGTCTAACAATAAAACACGAACGACGCCTATATTAAAGATGGGAGCCTTGCGACTTGTACGCGCCTCGTATTCAATATATGCCGTAGAAAAACATTATTTTAAATAATACGACATGAAAATTACGTTTCGCGTAATACAAAAATGTTTTTTCTCTGTTTGTCGCTTGGTTCCGAGACCACTTCAACATGCCGTTGTCGGTGTTAATTAGAAACTGCTATAAAATTTCTCAATTCCACCGAAATCAAAGGCGGTTTATAACTTTGAAGTGAAAGTTTTATATGTATGAACTTCGATACATTCACGTTCGTGCATGTATAAACACGATGTCGTGTTTTAACGTCCAATGCGTAGAAAAGAACTATTCCGGAAACACGTTTCCTTCGTTTCTGCTTTAAAATGCTTTAGCTAGACATCGTTTCGACTTTCTACAGTTGCGGAGTAATTACCCATCAGTAGGTAGTGTTCTAATGTGCCTTCTAAAAGTAGAGCATGTCAAAAATTTGGGTCTGTCTTTTACAATGTTAGGAATACTTAACGAATGTTTCAAGATGCTAATTGTTTGTTATGTTACTAATTACTGTTGCCACTGTTATTAATTGTATGTGATATATTGAAATATCAATATCACAGTATAAATAATATCTCTAGGTCGGGTACAGTTCAATTTTCTTTGCATGTAAGAAATCAGACGCGCAAAAATTTAACAAGGACTTTTCAAATTTTATCCGCTTGTCAGTATTACCGTTAATATTTTAAGTTTTAAAAGCATCTGATACAGTTATTTTGGAGAAAGACAAATTGGAGTATCGTGGACTTTACGTTCTGTGTTGAATTGGTAAATCCGTACTCAATAGTTAAGTAAAACACTAAAAACATGAAGTTAAAATTATCGTAACATGTATAATACTAAATACATTTTTACAACCCTAAACTTTTAAAGTCCGGTTCCAACTTCTACTTGCCTTCCTTTTTATTAATATTTGTTGCTTAATGAGTAAATAAGAAAGTATTACTTTAAGTAGTAGGTATATAATTGTTTACGCAATGCTTGAAACACATCCATGGTTAATCGACTTAGTGTTAACAATTATAAAAATCTAGACATCACAAACAACCATAATAGCAGATAATTGATAATTGATTAATAATTGATTTCTTGACCGCTGGTTTAAATTTCTTGATTTATAATATATTAGGATCTATACAGATAAATCGCAGGTAGCAGGGTGTACTGCGTAGGGAGCAGAAGACAATAATGTCGACGTATGAACGATAGAATCTAAAAAAAGAACGTAAATCACAGCCTTATTCCAGTTCGCGCGAGTGTGAGCGAGTGTGAGCGCGAGAGCCTCATGAGTCACCTGGCTCGGAATGGGTCGTCTTAATGTGTTCCTTTTCGTTTCCAAGGTCTCATTCGTGTCGTAATCCGTAATAGACCTTATATCATTGTAATTACCAACGTTCTCCATTCCTGACAACTCGTTAATAAGTTAATAACGCACTAGAAGACGGTTGTAATGTGTAAATAGCCTTTTTGGAGCAAGGCTGAAATCCCATTACGTGGAGATGTTACGTCCGACTGTGCAAATTGGATTCGCTAAAATTGGACTGCTTGAAATAATGTGGTCCCATTGTTGTAGTTTTAATTTAACTTTAAAATTACGTTCTTGATAAGCACTAATAGGGATTGTGAGCTCTTATATAGGTAACTATGTATTTTTGTGTCAGTACATTTGTCTCATGTTTTCTCCGGGTTACATAATTCAATCTCTGTCAGTGAAATTTAATTTAATGTTACAAGTAATTTTATAATATATCTTTGCATTAAGTTTTCAATAAAATCGAATACAGTTCAAAATTTCTCGTCATTTGAAATTTACCTACGGTATTGACTTGGGAAAACCCCTGAACCTGTTCGCAATTCAATCAGCGTTAAACGTGTTTAGAGAAAGTGACAAAATATGTAAATATTTCGAAACATTGATATAAGCAAAGCGTGTGAATTATGAAGCTGTGCGTCCATAATAAATGTATATGGATTATTTGAGCAGGCCATGATAATCCTTTGCAAATGCGACAGTCGAATGGGCAGCTCAGTTTCAACCCTGTAATTAAGGAGTCACCTGCGTGAACAACTCACTCCGCGTAATTGAAGGTTTCAAGTTCGGTCGAGTTATGTCGGCCCGCTGGGGAGAGTGCGGTTTGTGAGTCAAATTTCATGCAGATAATATAGGGACCCTATTACTGCGCAACTTGTGAGGTAAGCTACGATTTAATTGAAACCGAGAATAAACTAGCTTGTTTGTGCTCTGTAGGGTATGCTTCGCATAGTAATATTTCCATCGTGGATTAATTTAATTCTGTGACGGCACTATAACGAGGCCAATAATAATATCCACACACATACCTACTATACACATCCAACTATTGTGCTTATATCAAAGTGGTTGATTACTAAGTCTCAGGTAGCTGATACCTCTAGGCAAATTTTGTTAGTATTCTCGTTATACGTTCAACGTTTAAAATATAGTTATGCTGAATACTTACATATGAAAAAATAATGAAACCATTGTTTTATCCGTAGATACTGATGATGCATGATTTTAATAAATGCACCAGAGAAAAAATATGTTTAATACAAACACAAAGAAAATCCATCATCGTCTAAGATAAAACAATGCTCGGGTATGTCCTTCTTGAAGCATAAAATCCTCCAGTGCATATTAATTTAATCATCGATCATTTTGCACTGAAATAGTTTTTTCCTGACCAATATTTTCTTAATTGTCTTATTTAGTATGTGTAGAAAATTTTGATTGTCGACTAAAGTTATCAGTAAAATAGATGAATGATCTCTATATGCTTGAAGAGAGGGAGTAGTGAATATGAAAGACGCATCAGACCTATTCTCACGGACCTGGCCTTTATAAAAATATAGATATTTGGCACTCGGTGCTCTCTTCCGACCTCAGATGGAACCTGGCGTGACAATACAACAACGACATCAAGAGCTGAAAGTCCCGCTCGGTAGTAAGCTATTAGAGAGACCTATTTCTAGAAATAATCCAGAACGAGTTGATAATTAATATAAGGCGGAATTATATTTATTCTAATAAATAATTTAGTTGTTTTTCTGTTGTATTAGAATCTATATGATTCTATTGTCACTGTTGTTACATTCTCATAAGACGTGTTAAGTCTACCAACTCGAGCTTGGTCAGCTTGGCCTATACTACCCCATTAGGCCTTCTCATTCTGCGCGAGTACCTTTGTACAAATGTAGAATGCTAAATAGGTCGATGATAATGATGAACTGTTTTACGATAAAGCCTTCGTAATCCCGAAATGACGTAATAGCAATCTTGTATTCAAACTATTGGCTATTTTTATTGTTCCTAAACATGCCTCTGTAGCGTGATATTTATTAATGTACTGTCATCAATTTGCATCTTAGTTACAGGCCATCTAATAAATCTTGCATACGACCAATGCATTAATGATGAGTTTAGATTTAAATACAGCGTGATATTCATTATTTGTACTATTATACGGTACTTGAGTGTTGTTCTATAGTGCTACCTGTAGTACAAATGATTTATGAATCACTGATTGATCACGATAGTGAATATTTAGGGTCTGGTATTAGTGCCGACGAGCCAGTGGCTTGTTCAATTAAACGATGACAGCTTTGACAGCGCTGAAGTGCAATTACTCTACTCCAATAGCACGCTGAAAATATTAATTATTTTTAGGACTTATTGACATATAAGACCTCACTTTAAATTGCGTGCGGGCGTTGAACTATATATTATTTTCCAATCCACAGTAAATCCTCATAGTGAGTTGTTAGCGTGAAAATGGTTGTGGTGAAATCAACATATATTATGTTTTTTGGATTGTTTAGTATCTATTCAGTTGACAGCTTCCATTAAAACGCTAGTAGTGAGACAATTTCCATAGCAGCATTCCATGAGCGAGGGCGTGCTAGCGCCGGCGTCTCAACCCACTTGGATTTGCGCCAAACACTCTGTTTGTTTATAACATTAATTCCTGTAATGTCGCTGAACCTCTTCCAGCTTGAACGCCTGAATTTTTTATTAGCTCTGAAATTTGCTTCAATGTCTGCACTTGATTCATTTATGCGTAAGCGTGCTGAAAGCTTATGCAACTCTATTGTTTTTGTATATTTAATTGCGAACCGAAATGGATTTTAAAATTGCCTATCATTTTGAATGTCCTTACTCTTTTATGAAATACATAATCCCAACTGCCAATAGCCGACTCGTTATAAACTCCGTGACGTACCTATGACAGTATCATCTTGGTAAAAATTGCGTAATGTACCAGATGTATTTAGAAAATATAGTCTGAATTGCATAGCAACACAATATCTGAATAGTCCATTTGATTATCAAAATATATATTACTCCTAGCGTTAAAATGAAACAAAACATACAAATATCATTTCAATATTAAAAATATTCTTTGATATTCTATGGCCATGTACACTGAACCGCAAAGAAAAAGGGTCGGTTACCAAAACTTCAATATTTTCTATTGCGTATTTTTATCTTATTTACATATTATTAAAAATAAAAAGTTTTATAATATTGTTTTTATTTTCATTTAATCACATTGAAATATTCTTTAATTTAGTTTTTATTTCATAAAGCTTGGTGAAGTATTTAAGAAGATATAGACGATTTCATAACCGACCCTTTTTCTTTGCGGTGCAGTATATATGGTGCATTAAAGAAACCGTATCATTTCGCCTGTAAACCTAAAAGAGGTAGACAGAGGAGTGTAGTACACCCCCACGTTTCACCAGTTATATTTAGGTCCCACTATGGAGTAGGTGGTGAGTCTATTGTCATGCACCAGGTACAAATCCAAACTCAGAGCCGACCCGGGGATCGAATCCAGAACTTCTCGATTGGCAGTAGGACTATTTATATATTTTTTTTACTTTCTGTTATTAGACATTTTGATTCCAACAGTGGAATTATAATGGGTCGATTAGACAATTTGAGGTACATTTTTTTGGAGTAATTACATCTGCTCCTATCATCAAATCAGAAAATATACGCATTCGAATTTACATGAACTTTTGAAGATATAATTCTTATTCATTTATTAATCCATATCAATCTATAAGTCATATTTTTGTACAAGGCGTATTATAGACTTATTATATCGTCACAACAGGTCCTTCGTGGAGTCAGCAGAAAGTACCGCGTACAATACATATCCATTTTTACAGATCTAACGCCTCTCTTCTACATTCATTCCTCTTTTTATACACACATACCGGTTTCAGAAAATCCTGACCCCCCAATAGGTCTCTAACCTATATAAGTCTTGGTCAATATCGTTCAGAATTCTTAAACTAAATGTAGTTATAGTGAGAGTGTACTACACTCCTCCGCCTACCCCTTCGGAGTTCGGGGATTACAGGCGTGATGTTGCCTTTACGTTGTGTTTTTAGTTATAGTTGCGGATATTAATTTACTTTCATAAAGGTGTTGCTATCTTAGTTAACATTTTACTTCGAATGATTATTTAAATTCTTTCGGAATGAATACCATTTAGCGCTGTTGTAATTATTGACAAATAAATACCTATTACACTTAGCTTTCAGAGCACGTTACGAAGAAACCTGTTCATAGCACGAGCTTGCGTTATCTCGAGCCACTTTCAAAGATGTAGGCAGTCTGTGTTCGGTACAAAGGAAGTAGGTTACCGTGTAATGTTATTGACACGTTCTTTTGCAACTACACTGTTATATTTTGCCTTCCTAGTTATAGCAACCATGGTCTAAATAAACTCGCTGTATTACTGGCTCAGTAGGTACCAGGTCGATTAGTATTCTGTCTTTATATTTGTTTACTTCTGTTATCGAAAATCGAAGCTAAAAGTTTCAGTGCAGCTGCATTCGAGAATATTTTTGCAATGTTTCCATCCGCTCTGTGCTCTCGCTGATTTCGTTGCCACTGATTAAAAAAAGTAAAAGGAGCGTAGGTCGGCCTCCTACCAGATTGTCTGACGACTTGAAGAAGACAGTGGGAAGCAGCTGGATTCGGAAGGCCCAGGACCGGAAGGAGTGGCGCAGATTACGGGAGACCTATGTCCAGCAGTGGGCATCTATAGGCTGACGCTGATTACGATAATGATTAAAAAAGTTCAGGCATGATGAGGTAACATTTAAAAAAACTTTTTTTACTAACTCGGTCGTCGGGGTAGTTACCCCGACGACCGAGTTAGTAAAAAAAGTTCTTACTGTATTTTTTACCGTACTTTTACCGTACTTTTTATATATGTAATTGAATTAGAGCTTCACAGCAAAATTATTCCGACATGTACTCGTGACGTTTTTGTACAATCTTGTCTTCGTACTAGTTGGATTGTGTTTGTTCCAATTTCTTCAATATAAAAACCAGAATTGTTAGACAATTTTTGTTATAAAGTATTATATCTACTTAAAGTAATACATTTTACAGTAGACTATATATGTACAATGATGAAAGCATTTAAATAGAAAACATATACATTTTTACATACATGTTTCACATGAGATTTAAATGTTTTATCTCTTATTTAGATAATTGGAAACGATTCATAGACAAATACATATACGGTAGGTAATGTAAACATAAACTCCAAGTGAATATGTTAAATTCTGAAACTTTGACTAACTAGTCAATGATTTCGTTGGTAACTACCAACGAAATCATTCGGAGTAACTGGTCACTATCATAATGTAATAAGACCATTTTTTTTTGACCTTTTCTTTGCTTCTTTGGCTTTACATCCAGTGTTCTAACATTCTGCAAAGAGACAACACCTTCGCTTCACGCTCTATAAGTTCATTTACTAAAAGTTTTCCATAAGGTTACTCATAGGAATGTGCAGTCCGTCTTTTGATAGTCGAATCAGTTCGGTTTCACGGTTAAACTCTTACGAGTATTAGCATCTTCTCCAAGGAACTTCTTTAATTGCATGTTTATGTAAAGCACGTGGTGCTTACTGTACGGACAGTAATGATTATGATAATGATGAGTGTTAGCAATTCTTTTTTAATATCCATAAATTGCGCGAAGCGTTTAATATCGAAATTCAAATTTGCTACATTAATAGCAGAACATTTTAACAACCTAAATGACTACGGGTATCTAGCTCTAATGCTGACTTACCCGTGAAAAATTGTATGAAGATAATTAAATTTTACTGAAAGTGTTTATAGTTTTTTCCTTAATTAACTTATGTAGATCTGTGCAATGAATATACGTCATATATTATGAAAGTTGTGTATTAAGAATGAATATTTTTGAAATTTATTTCCGTTACGTGACATCCGTGACAGCCGGGTCTCTAGCGGGACACGTGAACGCGTGGAGAATCATGTTATGTCTGCGTCTGACAGTTGTGTTTCCGTATGAAGACCCCAGTCTTAATAGGATGGTAGCCTCCTAAGGCTACCTTACCGTCCAACGGGTATTATACATATGCCTCTCATTTTTCTATATTTCAGTAAATTCTTCAAATTAGTTGCAGCTAACATTGCATTTATATTCAATTAAATAAATTATTAAAAGCTTTAAAATTCAATGCGACCGGAAAATGGACGGCTGAGTTTGGTGTAAAATGAGCTTAGCAATGGACAATTTCGTTTCAATTTTAATAGTTGCTGTCATTGGCGGTATTTGTCGAGCCAACGTAATGACTTTTGAGTTAACTGTTTTATTTAAATTGACGCCCAAAAGTAAACTCTATCGTCTGCAAAGTAGAACTGAATTTACAATTGACCGTTCATAATTATTTACAATGCAAGTTAAAATTTGCAATGTTGGAGAATGCAAATTAAAATTTTGTTACGTTTATGTAAAATCATAAATGAATATCGTAAGAGTGAGTGAATGAGAAATTATGTTATTGAAAAGCTGCAAATGTTTCGACATTTATAACTTCGTACTAGTTCATTATTACGTTGACAATTTCAGGTTATTTGTTATGGCTCAAATTGAGGGAGATTTTAAATGGAATCTGACCCAGGCTAAGCCTAATTCGCTAACCAAGTTCCATTCTTATAACTTTTACTTTCTTTACATTCACTTTGCCCAAATGCCCGTGTGACACGTGACAGAGTGTAACGGGTGATGAAGAACTGGGTTAAAATATTATTGAAATGTATAAATGAAAAAAAAAACGTGTTTGATAATAAAAAAATCACATCTTTAGATTCTCTTGAAATAGTGTTCCCATTATTGGAAAGTTCTTTTCTAAGTTAACTTGTATATAGCTGACAAACAACAGAAACTATACACGTACGAGTGACTTTCTCATAAGCTACCTCTCGATACAGTTCACTAGTCACAATATCAGTAAAGACGAAAATAAACATACCTTCGGCTTTTCAAACCTGCTTCTTTTCTCACCCGCCGATCGAGAACAAAGCGATTCGAAACCAGTCACTGAGATCTCCGTACTCAAGGACCTTCCTCTTTTCTCCTCACTATTTCGAAGTCTCTGGAGAGGGTTGGGAGGTCGACACAAGGTGGTAGTGAAGGCAAGACGTGGAATTTGAAAAATTCAATTTCCTAACTGCGAATTTAGTACAGTATGTGAGAAATAACCGGTTCCCGGTCGTAATGCTCCGTGAGGAAGGGGGAGGAATGTAAAACATAGAAAATGGAGTAAAATTACACGTATTCCCTGGGTATGCTGTAGTGCGGGATGTTTAGTGCAAGGTGTAGTCGATACGATTTAAAAGTATATAATGAAAGGGACATATGTAGCTATGTCATATGTATATTTGTCTAAATTTTAATCATTCTATGAGCTGCCGCAACTTGTCCATACTTAAGAAATACGGAATACATTTAATGTTTATAGATTGAGAGACAATAATGGGTGTGGTACATTGTTAGCAGCGTAATCCTTTAATAATTTACGAGTAATTGAAACTCATGCTGAAGATATACAAGTATATCTATCGTCTCTTCGTAATGAGGTAAAGTGTGATATAGTTGCTCGGATCACAAAGAAAATGTTTAAGATGATATGACGGATTTAAGTTTATGGTTTAAATCTATCTACAAAAAGTGATATGAATGTTCATTAAGTTACTTTCTGCAAAATCAATAATATTTAAGACACTTTAAAGCTCTTATCTGAATTACAGAAAGCAGTAATTCGGTTAATTTAGATAAAACCGTTTTAAAGTCTATCGTTACCGATAACAATCGTGTCGTACACTATAAAAGGGAAGTGAGTGCGAAAACAGAAGGGTGTCAATAGAAAGAAACCGATCCCAAGTACAAAAGATAAAGGGGCCCGTGTAGTCGAAGTAGTAAGGAATTTATGGTAATTGGATTTTTCGAGCGTTTAGCGCCTTTGTGTGCTCCTCATCTATCTGACATAAATAGAACGGTACTGATCCTATCAAATAAACGTCCGCCTTTATCGACTGGATGATTGAACAAATGGGGAATGATTGAGCGATTATTGATGTGTTGCATATATTACGCTTACAGATATGTACTTAGATTTTCATGAACGCACAATGTGTGTTGAAATGATGGAGCGAATGGTATGTGGCCGTGTATGGACATGTTCACAATGTGGAGGCAGAAATCGATAAAATATCTGTTTCTGCATGTGAATATATTACAGTGAAAGAGTATCAATTGACGTTCTGCCGACAAGGTGGCTGACAAGATGATCAAATATGATGGTGATATCGTTCCAAAACCTTTCTGTACTAAAAATATATCATGCTTATATACAATGTATTTTATTGTTGTTTTATATAAATACGATATTAAAAAATAAGTATATTTCTTTAAAGAATTATTCACGACTTTTTTTTGGAATCTTTACTCTAAATACCCTATGTCAAACAGTCCTTGCGGTAGACAGACTGTCGATGAAGTCGTCAATTTTGATATGCATTTTCTTTGTTATGTTTTTGTCAATATATTTTACGTTTACACCTTTTTAAGATTGTAGGGAGTATTTTTTAATAAACGTTTCTTTAGAGTTAGCTATGCATAATTAGTTAATTGCAATTTAAAATTTATGCATAAATGAGAGAATATCATAGTTTAAACGTGGAGACTAATGTCACCGATTGTTCAAATAATAAAGGTTTAAAGCGAAAATTTCACTCCAATAAATGTGGAGAGTCTTTTCGTGTATTGCATGTGAGGAATGTTTCTTGTGAGTATTCAAACGAAACGTCAACTTTGTGAGATGTGCATATGTATATTTGTCAGCTAATCTTGCTCCTAGAATATGGCTTTTAGGCCTTGTGCAATCTTTGTTTTGTTTTACGAATACATAATAATAGCTTAGTTTTATCGATTGTTATGTTTTGGTTTTGGGGAAAATAGTTTTACCTAGTAATAACTTTGCCTAGTTTGACTAATAGTTTAACATATTTCGTTGGAGGCAGACGAGGGTAGAACTTTTAAAATTGCAATACAATAATTATCCGTCGCTCCACATGTTGCAGTGTGTCACTAAATGCGTTCCATTTGAAATTCATCTGCGTTTCCATAACGAAAATGTTTTCCGATATTAATTTTCCGTAGCGATTTACACGGACGTGAAATAAATCGTTTAAATGTATGCAACGCTTTCTTCGTATTTTTGTTACATTTGCATTAAATTGATATTTGTTTTGAGTCAGTTAATCAATTTGCTTAGTCATGAGATTGTAAAATTAATTCAATATTTACTCGTATACTAAGATAGCAGCACGTCACATCCAGGAGTGTTTTTATAAATAACGTCAAAAATTATAGTATCTTTGAGTCCTGTTCATAATATACACGATATTACCTGTCATTATTGTAGGGAAACACGATACCTGTATACGAGTAACCGGTATTTCTAATTCTCAAATCTAAAACTAAACCATATTTTTGGGTAGTAAGACTTCTGTGCCGTGTTTTCGCAAAACAAAAGAAGAGATACCGCCTACCTGGACTATATTTTGCGTGTTGCAATAGCCGTCGCAATACCGGTCGATATACCGCGCGTTATTACTCGTTACCCTCAGCCGCTGCGAATATCGCATACATCTGAATAGGCCTTTAGTATTTATGTTAGGGAAAGAATTACTTTACACGTGCACAAAAATCTTGTATGTGTGTTACTCGTAGCGCTAAGTTATAAGTTACCGCTCACTCTATTACACGTGTCTTAGCACGTGCAATAAAATGTACACATTTGTTTTGACTCATCAAATGATTTAGGTAATTATGTGGATTTAATCCAATCAATTAAGAATTTATAGTTAAGTTAATATTTAACTTCTATTATTATTATATAATCAAGTACTCACGGGGTAGGCTGGAAGCGTCAAGTGCCAAATATCTCTATCCATATAGATCTGATGTGCTTCTTCTACATTTTCCATTATCTTCGTACATACGTGTATACGCTAGTTTCGAAGATTTCTGTATAATAAAATGGCTGATAACGGATGTCTGAGTCAATGTTCTAATTTTGACATAGGAGAAAACGTCGTACTTGTGGATGTATTTGGTTACAACATATAAGGTGTTGGCGGCTTCTAGCCGCTAGAGTGGGAGGTTCGCATAAATTAATACGTGAACCTAAGGAAGCTCACCGCAAATAAAATCGCTGCTGTAACCGAACATAACCAATTTTCGTTGGGATGCAACCGAATTATAAAGTCGGTTGCAGTAACGAATTGTGGTCAACCTCTTGGTGGCTATGAAATGCACGCTGTCTATTGCTGCGTTGATTGGAGCGTTTAAAAGGTAGGTACTGGAGATTCAAATTAACGAATTAAATAAACACAAAGTTCATACTCTAATTTCATAATTGGTAAAGTAAGTTTTAATCACTATATTCGCTTTTTTGGGTTGCACTATACAAACGTAGTAAACTTAATTAACGATTACGAAGTTATTGTGAAAAGATAATTTTATTCTTGGAATGAATGAGGAATGAGTAGTTCCCTTTCAGTAGTAAGTACTTTCCCTTCAACTCCATTTCTCAAGATATTAGATTACCTGGTGGCACTAACACGAAGA
>DWEC01001671.1:0-12916 GCA_018245735.1 Microceris miodesmiata | reverse complement strand
TTGTCATAACGTAACGATGTTTAAAGATTGTTTAAACTTTATCGACCATATTGATGGGGACCTACGAATTTTCTCCTAGGATTTGGCAAGTAGTCCGAATGTTATCACTCCACGTTAAAATAGAATTGGTGGAGTAAGCTTCAGACTCGTCCTAATTAGGAGCCCCTTGTCCAGATGTGGGAGCCTAATAAATTGCAAGGTCCAATACATTTATAACTCTATGAATAATTTGAAAAAATTGTATGGTATTGTGACCTTAAAACACAAATATAACGTTTATAGTCCACCATTTTAATAGATAACCCCAATCTAATGCAAATGTTGACCGTAGATTGCTAACTAGGAATTTCCACTCGCCATTCATGTTGTATCTACAAGTAATTTTGATTTTGAACCTCAAACTCGCCTTGACCTCTTTTGTCGGGTCTTAGTTCCTGATTAATTATTTCCGTTTTTTGTATGCAATTATGTAGAAACAAAAGTACATATACGTCAACTCCAAGTCCTCAAAGTCATATATTATTCCGTTTTTCATTCGAAATGTTGACAGTTTGTGTTGTTCGTACATTCTCAAATAAACCGTATAGCAGTATACATTTATTACACGAATTGAGTTTTGTTTTACGTCATCATACTATACAAATTCCTTTTAATTTATTCGTGAAGGCTTCACCCGAATGTACGCGTGTTTTAATTTCCATTCCAACTAGATGAATTGTTTTTAAAGAGTTATATCAAAGATAATTGGTTTCTAAAAGTAGTTGGGTATTTTAAAGTACAACCATGCGGCAACGGTAAGAATGAGTTCAAGTTTAACTTGAAAAAATATGGAGGGGCAATACATACATACTCGTATAATAATAGAAGCTGTGATAAATTGCTATGAATAGTTATCCATTGAGGAAACGTTTAGAGTTCTCTATAATATTCGTTACGGCATGTGAAGTTTGCTAACCCGCTTTTCGCCATTCGGGGGTAGATTATGGGCATAATCCTTTCCTTCTGAGAGGAGACCCGTAACAATGAAACGACAAAAGGCTATATGATAACGATCAAATCAAATTTATTTTCAAGTTAATGGAATACCATTTTCTTATAATATATTAGAATGAAATATATTGAAGGAAGGCTTTACTAATGATTCATACGAACCGGCTTAACTCACGTATGATTTCCAGGATGGCTCGGCAGTTCCGGAACCTATACGAGGTCCTTCATATTCATTCCTATTGCAGTGATGTTGCGACGGAGATTGCTTGATCTAATTAATAATTTTCTCATACAGATATGCATGGCGCTGTCGGCGCTGTATCACACGTTCTCCTGTCGGTCGGAGAACGACTACAACACGTTCCTAATGTACGACCTGTTCGGGATAGCGCTCTCCCTGCTCGCCATCTACACCTCCGGAGTGTACTATGCGTTCTGGTGTAACCACGTGAGTGTCATTTTATTATTATCATCATCATTATCATCATCAACCCTTTTGTCATTCCGCTGTTAGACACGGTTGTCCTCTCAGAATGAGAAAGATTAGGGCAATAGTACCCTACACTGGCTAAGTGTGGGTTGGCAGAATAGTAGTAATTTCGTTTTTACCTGTACCTAAATAGTTAGGACAATGTCTGAACGTATCTGCCGCACTTTGTAAGCCTTGATATAAATGCTTGATATAAGTGCATAAAAGATTCCATAAGATTTCATAAGATATTGTTAGCATTTCAATTTTGAACGTGTTAATTGACGCGCAATTTTTTGCGTAGGTAGGGTAAGTACGTTGTAACGATTGTAGTAATGTGCATAGTTCAATTTTTGCTTGTTTTTTCTCTTTATCTACGATGGAAAATTTTACAACGCTCCAGCAACAATTTATTACCGGTGCGTTGTAAAATTTTCCATTGCAAATAAAACGAATTCTTTAATGGAATTTTGTAACTCGTCGATAAACAATTTTATTTTGGCCATGCAAAAATTTTAAAAAGTAATGGATTTTTATATCAGACGAGTATTATTAAAATGTCTTTCGATTCCGCATTTTTCGGTTTGATATCTTAACCGTTCACTTCTGTGTGCTTTAATTTGCATGTAGGTATATATAATATATGTATGGATAGCGTCTCATATTCAACTGATTTCACAATTTATTTATATCTACGGTTATGAGGTAGTAGAAAATGTGTGTCTAATGTTCGCCCGGAGCGGTAACATCGGATCATCTATTTTTAGCTTGAAGCAATTGTTATAATAATCTGGTCTCACTTTGAAAGTTGTGATTACCAGTTCACATCAGTGTGTGTCTAGGTCACTATCTAAATTAGTAGGAATTTGTCTGTGACCAATTTCGAATAGGACTTTTATTGTTACATGATTAATGTTATTAAATATAGTTTTTGTATTCTGGTTACTAATGAATACAACCTAACAATTTTATTAAGAACTCATAACGCGACTGACTGATATTTAGCGTCCTATCGCTACCGTTCTATCCTATTCAAAGGCGTTCTGGAAACATTTTTAAACACGATTATAGCGGTTATTATAGCTGTCAACTCGATGCTACTTTTTATGTCAAAAAATCGAATGTTTTTTTTATATATTTCTTATATTTACGCACAGCATATTGCCGCGCACATAGGAGAACATGAGACCTGTAATTGAGGTTTTTGTAGTTAGATCGCATTCGAGCGCAATCAGTGTCAATTGAGTGCCACCGTCGTATGTACAACGATATAATAGTCAGTGCAACTACGAAGATAGAGTTAGTATCAAAAGCTGAATATATTCGTTCCAATCTTAAATAATTTTCATTGGCTATGGTCTTCTGTAGCTTTTGTAAATTTTCGACGTCTGTAGCCCCTTCAATCTCTGTGGCCTCTTCAACTCTTGTAGCTTCTGCGGGATTATTATCGTCAACCCTTTTAACGTTTCACTGTTGGACACGAGTCTCCGTCTCATTGTGGGAAAGGTCAAGGCTGTAATTTTCCGGTGGCCAGCGGATGCGAAATGGGACCATATGTGAAATGGGACCATACTTAAAAGCATATTCCTCTGACTTAAAAACAAAGGTTCTTAAAAATAATCGTGTTAGAGTATACAAAAGTAATCTGTACTATAGGTGTTCTAAAATAATGTGATATGATCTACATTTTAACATTCATTCACGTTCTCAAGTTCTCGATTCATTATAATAATACCTAACCGCTTTCAGTGGACATCGCGTGTAGGATCAGCAAGTAAAAGTTAAATAGTACGTCGCTTCAACGTATCTAGTGAAAGCCTGTACCACTGATCATTACTTTGTATAGCATTTCTAAGTTTTGCTGTGCTTTTTTTGAATCTCGTCGTGTCGATTTCACTTATAGCGTTATGGTTTCGAGAAATTGTATTAGAATAGTAATTGTAGTGGAATACGCGTGTGTTTCATTTCGTACCAAATGGTCAGTGTAGGCCATTGGCGTTAATATCTAAGGTCATTTTTGGCATGGTTACCGGAGATCAGACCCGGATGCAATATGTGTGTGCATGTGTAAGTGCACTTATGTGTAAGTTAAAATATCTTACGTTTAAGAGTGTATACTTTCAAATCGTTAATCACCCAAAGAATCGGTCTTTTGTATTCATTATAACTTGCATCTAATCAAAAATTTCATTTTGATTTTGGTTTCGAAAAGTTATATTTCTCATTTCATGGTACATATTGGATTTTAATTTCAATTATAGTCTAAGAAGATATTACTAGAGTCATAAATGTGAACGTGTAACTGTTTGGATGCGGAGTGTAATATGAGTGACTGACTAGTCCATGTCATTTTTTCTATAACAAAGGCTTTGACATTAAAGAACGTAGTTACGGAAATAAATGAATGTATAAAAAGCGTGTCAGGTACGTAAGATATTTTGTCACTCGGCGCTCTTTGTCAATTCCGTATAGCACCTGAAATGAATAGCTAATAATAAAACATAGTTACATAAAGACAATAATAGTTACATAAAGACAATAATAACACAAAAATTGTGTAATATGTTTTGATGAGATCTCCTACTAAGTATTATTTTACGTTCGAAACATGCATGTTTACTTACACGAAACATAAACATTGAATATCTATGGTAACTAACTAATGAGCAAAAAAACAAATGAACAACGTTTTGATTACTATTAAATGTTTCGTGAGTGTTAGTTTAGTTAGTTATTAACTGTTGTAGTAGTTAATTGTAAGTTGGAGTAAATTATATGTATTTTGGAAACCGGCGTGCATTTATAAAGAGAGTGATGAATATGGAAGACGCACGGCAAGTATGCAAGGCTAGGGATATTTGGTACTACTTCCTCTCTGCCTACCTCGTAAGGGACCTAACGTGAAAATATGTATGTATTTATTTTGGAGGTTCTAGATAGGCTTTTCGTTGAGTATTTTTTTGACTTCTATATTTGCCGCAAAGCACCAAAGATACATTTCGCTTACACCGTTAACTACGAGTACGTAATCGACATTTTAGTGAATTGATCCAAATTAAAAATTAGAGATGTAAGTTCATCAGTAAGAAATTAATTAACATATTTATTATGTCATTTATAAAATGAGGGTACACGTTGTACAGTACAGTAATGTACCCTTTGTTACGGCCTGTTGCTGCATAAACATTGGGGTATAATTTAATTATTTAAAATTCCAATAGTACTCGACCCGAAGATCGAACCCAGGATCTTGTGATCGGCAGTCGCTCTTGCGATCATTCGACAAATGAGGCAGTCAAATATAATATCATCTATTTCTGCTCGTAATGCAAAGTCTATTAGCTGATGTTCATTTTAATGTCAATATTTATCGACAGTTGTGAAACTATAAGATTACTATATATTTGTATGTTTCGGGCCGACGGAGAAAGCATAACTGTGACCACTTTCACTAAAACTGTGTATTTAGACAGCAACCGAACAACGACAAGGTGTAGAATTCTATGGATAGATAGGATTGTAAGGCCTCATGATAATCAACTTTCGTTTTAGCATTTTATATGGTATGCGTATATTATTTCCATACATACATACATGCATATCTTCACGTCAAGTTCTGTACGAGGTAGGCAGAAAGCAAGAGCAAGGAATGCCAAATATCCCTATCCTTGCTTATCTGCGGTGTTTCGACATTCATCAATCTCTTCGTACATGCATGTACATTATTGATCCCTTTTTTAATTGCGAAGTTTACTAACAATTTGGCGTTAGTGAAAAAGTCTAACACGACTTTAGATAGATTTTTTTGCTTTAGAAAAGCGTATTATCATCTGATACAACTACAAGTATATGTAAATTCAACTGATAAAAGCACCCATTTCGCCATCAGGCACGTTACACCTACCTTCATGAATTAGTTATATTAACTAAAAGTTATAGATGAACTAAAGTTGGTCTTAAATAGGTGCAATATTTGCAGGTAAGTAGGATGTATGCACTCTCCGCTCCGAAGCGGATAGGTTTGAATGCGCTTTCAAAATCGGTTAACAGTTTTGGAAAGTTCATTAAATCATTGCTATACAAATATTTTAAACAAGTTGGGTTTCAATATCACTGAATTATATTGATATAGCGATATGTTTGTATATACGTTTATTCAAATTTCGGCTTCGTTTTTTAATCGATGAATATTATTTTTCGAGAATATAATAAAATTGCTTTGTTGTCTCGTTAAGCGCAAAATTGAACAAAAATGACCGCAGAAATATTTTTGAGTGCCCTGACCTCGAAAATGGCATTTTCAACCATTTAAAAAAATCCGTCACATTTCCTTTTAAGCATGTAGGTATGAACCATTTTTCATATAAATCGGCAAGACCGTCAGTAATGTTTGTTTGCTCGCTATATTGAATCACAGTTACTTCGGTTCATTGGCACTTTGGCAAGTCAACTCAAACTGTTTCATCAATTTTAACTGTCAACTGTGAGATTCGGTCTTTATTTCGTACGGAATACATTTTAAAATAATGCATCTTTTATTGTTACGTAGATGTTAAGACAGATAATTACAGATCAAAGTAAGTAAAATTGTAAGTAAACAATAGCTTTACGGTTCGCTGATCGACGCTTCGTAATGAATGTATAAAGACCTGTGCATTAGCGTTCAGTATGAGAAGCGATGTTGCTGCCAAAGCTCGTGAAAGACTGTCATTTATTTTATTTCTTTTGTCCAAAAATATTGATATATGTAAGTTTGGCCGCGATCGCGCCTCACTGAAAGTCCAGATGCGTCCTTTGATGGAGTGGGCACGCCTGGGAAGAGTCTATTCATTCATTCAGCCTTGTTTGATCCTAGGTTATGTGTCCGGAAACAAAGCTTGCCCGTTGGGTGTTGCACTCCTAAATGTAAATGTGCTAACCGAAAATTATAATGTGGGGCTTTTAAAAAAATGTCAGTAAATACCGGCTAGGTGAGCATGCTAAGCTATTGAATAAAAAAAGTAATGAGCATTTAAAACGTTTAAAAAGTAGATATTAAATAAATGATCAAGATAATTTATTAATTGTAACATATAAACAATACATATTTTGATCGCATCGATTTTATGCAAATTAAATATGATTGTTTAATTACCGGCGAGTATCAGTGGAGCTGTTCGCAAAGCTTGTCGTCAATTATTCCCAATACCTTGTTTGTTTTAAAATAATAAACGAAACAAAATAGAATCGGCAAAGATTGTTAACGGCGCAAGTATCAAAGCTATGTTGATCGATTTTAGCGACATAAATGAAGGAATTTAGACATTCATTTATCGATTTTACATATTTTATCATCCTGATATTATCGTAAAACATTTTGAATAAATTAATTATTGCATTTGATATAATTAGATAATTTAATATGTGTTCATTTTATATCGATTATTATTGATGAAGTGTGTGTATTGATTAACAAATGAATCAAAAAACAATTTAAGTATACTGACGACGTCGTTTCGTTTTACCAATATGTGGTAGATAAGCAAAATCGATACATTAGAATTATAAGTAAGAAATAGTGATGTGGTTGAGTCTAACACTAGTAAATACCGATTTCATAGTTTCCGATTTTACAGTTTCCGATTTTGACGTTGACTGTTCAAAGAATGCAATTTGTTGTGTATGTTGAAACGTGAGTAAAAACTGCTGACAAGAAAAACCAGAAAATTGTAGATATTACGTAAGTTTTTGTCAATGTCAAGCCAACGATGGATGATTCTTCGTTCGTTGACTGATTCTTCAGACAAAGAAATCATGCTTTTTGTCTTTCATGCTTACGACTTTATGTGTTCTATACAATCCGAAGAGTTAAATGGCATTGACCCCGGGAATGCATAAAATCGTAACAAAAATAGACGTTACGTATAGACGTTACTTTTCACTCAATAATTATTAGTTTTATATAGAATGACTTTTGTATGTAAAGTTGATATCGAAATTGTATACATGCATGTAATAATCGACCCATTATAGTTCCACTGTTGGAATATGGCTCTCTTCTCATGTTGAGAGGGTTAAGGCCATTGTCTGCCACGCTGGCCAAGTGCGGGTTGGCAGACTTCACACATCTTAGAATTTTTTTTTTATTTTTATAAATTCTAAGATGTGCAGGTTTCCTCACGATGTTTTCCTTCACTGTTAGCAAGTGATATTTAAATTTAAAACGAACTTTTGTAAACAAGTGTGCCATGAATTTTCACCCAGCACCCCCGGAGAGGTTGAATTATTAACCACTAGACTATCACTGCTATATATATATGCATATTCAGTTGATATTTACAATACAAAAATACTTTACTGTAACATGGTAGTTACAATCGGCGGTCCTATAATCGGCTATAAGAGCGATCTCTCCCAGACAGCCTAATAATCGAATTCTTATTATAAATAAAAACAAACATTACAAAAGCGTTATTTTATTTATAATTCACATGTAAAGTGCCAACGGATGAATCAGTACATTATAAAAATATATACTCATAAATGTATTACTTCCATTTATATTTTGTGTGTACTTTTAATTGTTTACGATTATGTAGTTATTTTGCCGGTTATATGTATGCCGGTTATTTGAGCAAATTTTCGTTTACGGTTTTTTGCATATAAAAAATGCAATATAAAGTACGTGAAGTAGATAAGAATGAGGATGTTATACGCTCGCTGGTTGCTTTACGTGCATAAAAAGTGAGAATATTATAGTGACGTCACGCTGCATGAGGTACATTAAACAATCTAAGTCTACCGTTCGTATTCATAGCTACAAAATATTCATCAAGGATGACAAAATCTAATGTCGACATCTGTCTCGTGACCTTGAAGAATGAGTTGCGCAACTTCGTGAATCTCCCACTTTTTCTTCTCTTATATGACTCTTCTCTCCAACTTTTTTTTCTCTCTGATCTACCAGAGATGAATGAAGATTATGGGTTTTGTTTTACACTGCTCATTAAGAGGTTCTTCTGACATTGTTCAAATGTAGAGAAAAAGTTATCATGCTATGCAAGAGTTTGTGACAGACATTTGAATGGTAGAGAAAATAAAGCAGAAATTTACTACAACTACTACTCGGAATTTCAACGAACTCAGGACCTTTTTAATAAGCAATTGCGCTTTCAACCACTAAGACCAACGAGGTAGTGAATGCTTAAGCGCCTTCACTACCTAACGTTATAATAATATTATTTGTTTATTATTATTATTATTATTATTATTATTATTATTATTATTATTATTATTATCTTTTAGAGCAATTAAAACAATAATATACTCTGCTAAAATTTGAATTGCGATCTCTTACAACATTTTTTTAAAATATTGAGCTGATAATATTATTAAGACGTATCGACTGATTTGCTTGGAATTCTATAATATTAGCCGGCTGTGGAAGGGTCTGATTATTGAAGGTGTTTTTTCTAATATAAACGGTATAAATACATTTAAGTCTTGACATTTTTTAGCAGTTACGTACCTACCCCATCAAAACCCATAAACTTCACTTTGAAACTTTTACCTGCTTTTAAATTTATTGGCTTAATGTTGCCATAAAATTAAACTCTGCGGTTTAGTAATTATAGCGATAAGATTTGGTGGTAGGTACGTCAATACGCTTTCCAAAGTTGATAGGTTTTATGGGTAATAACAATAATAATTTGTCATTATCATCAGCCTTGCTCAGTCCACTGGTGGACATAGGCCTCCACCAATCGGCGAAAGGCTGCAGGCAGATACTGGTTGCGGCAAGCGGAGGGCAGGGCGTGATGGCGCTTATTGGTGGAGGCCTATGTCCAATAATCACTATCAGTCATTATTATGATCAATAATTTCTCTATGTCATTCTACTAGTTGTACACGAATCTGTTTTAAGAAGCAGACAGATGAATGAATGAATTGATGTCTTAGTCTACCACAGCGGCTGTGTGTACAGAGTATGTAGATGGGCTGGTAGCTCGAAATAGAAACTCTTCGGATATTACTTTTACCGTATTACAATAATAAAATGGACTCCTAAAAGGAATGAAAATAAACCGCCTATTCAGTTATTATTGTAATAGCACATCGGATATTATTGTAATAGCACATGATTTCGAATCGTCAAAGTATTATCATTAGCAGTGGAGTCATTGGATTCGTTGGATTACGTTAGTGGTTTGATTGGACAACCCATATTGAATGAATAACATTACGCATTGCTTTTATTAATAATTACTTTAATTTTTCTCCAGCCAACGTACTAAGATACATGTAAATATAATTCAGTGTAAAAGCACATAGAATAAATATCTTAATGACTGACAAATTATTAATTGTATGTGTATAGCAGTCTAATAGTAAATTCTATTTAATCAGATTTCATGTTCCCCCGTCCTTGCGGTTCATTAAAACTCGCCTCTTTCTATCTCTTTCTTCATCTTCTTAATTCATCTTTTACGTTGACTACTACTTCCTTAACCAGTTTGTATTAATGAAGTTTTTCTTCTGTTTTCCAGGAGCTGAAAACGTTCTACATGATATCGGTGACGCTGATATTCCTGCTGGCCATGGTGCTGCAGATCCCCCGCCTGGGCGTGCCGTACCTCGTCAAGATGTGCGTGTTCATCGGCTGGGCGGCCTACGGGGTGCTGCCTACTATGCATTGGACCTACGCCATGGGTGGATTCGACAACCCCATGGTTCAAGTGAGTTTGGATTTGGAATTTTAGCTTGTATTGACAAAAAAATGCATACTCATTTTATTTCCAAAAGTCGGTACTCAGCAGCCAAAAACAAAAAACGAACGAATAACAGTTTTTTGTGGTATTTGTATTTAAGCGCATGTTGCATAATTTTGTTTCGTTAGGATTATCTGATAATGTCACCTGTATTGTTGATTTCAGATGTTCTTCCCAAGAGTGATCGGGATGTACGTTATTAGCGGCACAGCCTTCGCTATATACGCTTTCAAGGTAACATCTACACCATACTCTAAAAACACTTGTCAGTATATTTCTTAAGGTTTCTTGATAATTTTAGTGAATAGTACCAAATATTCTACGCTTGTAATGTAATATAGAAATTAGTTAATGTTAGCGATGGATGTTAGCAAAATTAACATTACTTGCGTCTAATAATAAATTTAAAATAACCTTTCTAAAGGCAACTTTTCATAATTTCCATTCAGAGATTGAAAAAAAAATCCCCTCATTACAATAAAACTGTTTGAATAATTATACCTTTTTGTGTTCCAACTGTATAATTATAACACTCACGGTTGTACAGATCCCGGAGCGCTGGTACCCGGGCAAGGTGGACTACATCGGCCACTCTCACCAGTGGTGGCACGTGCTGGTGCTGGGCGCGCTCTACTACTGGCACAACACCGCCATGATCTACGTGCAGTACCGCATGAACCACGGCTGCGCCAACAACATGAGGATCTTCTAGCCCCCACCCTCTCCATCATCCGTGAAAATACGGGACCAATGCCGATCATGGTCAGGAATATGACGTCTGCTGGTATCGACGATTTGACGTCTAATAGTCAATCGATTCCGATTCGAATAAAACACCCAAACCACCTACATATTCTTAACGTTCTATTAGATATTCTAGAATATTCGATTCGTATCATCTAATGATTATACAGAACTTGAGCGTTATTTCTTGATTTTTATTATTATTTATGATGATCATAATGATTCCACATGTAATTTAAAAGTGGAAATGATGTAAATACAATATTTTTTTTTAATTACATGTAATAGCGAATATTTGTCTTTCGGTTTCCAAAGTTAGTCGATATTTATTGTATTTGACTATTGGTGTATAATTGGCCCAATGTTGTGCAAATATGTTATACAGGTATTTAGCCGAGAGTTTTTCTATCCATGTCATAATTTACATCAATGTAAGGCGATGAATGTAAGATCTACTTGATATAATTGTTATATAGCAGGAAAAATTCTTAAGTTCATGTAGCCTGTATACGAGAGGTTTATTGACAAAAATTGTGGCGAATACGTATATGGTGCTGTCGGTATTAAATTTAATTATCATTTACTATAATGAAGGTGCTCAAATACATGTAAAATTTGCCAAGGTTTTATTCGTCAGCGTGGCACAATGTGACCTTAGTTATTTTATTCCGAGATAATACTCGTGTTCAATATGAAATTATTGTGGTCTATTATCCATTCACTTATTTTTTCTAATAAATCTTCGGTAAATATTCAATGTTTTGGGTTTTTTCTCATAGAGCTATTTAGATACAGCGAATAAATACATATTTGGCGTTTCATGGAATCTTATGTATATTTCTTTATTGTTATTTGAAATATTCAGTCCATATATTTCAATATCTGTGTAGGGCCATAATATCTATTGTCATAAATATGACAATTCAGGAAAATGTTTTTAAAATACTATAATGGAAATTTATATAGAAACGTTTTTTTATTTATAAAATGGGGCTTTAATTATAAGAAAGTACGACAATAAAATCTCTCATTATTTATTTTTATTTTTGTGTGGTTTTTGCTCAATACAGAGTTACCTTTAATAAATTTAGCCTGTAAGATTAGACTACGATATTATTTCATTCCTTGGTTTATTAAATGTTTTTAATATATATTTAATATAATACATTTGTCTCAGTAAAACTGTGTACCTTTTAACAAAAGACATACATGTTTGTAAAATTGTAAATTACATAAATTTGTTATTTTTAAATCAAATATATTTTATAGCATTTAATCATGTTCTGTGATTTGTTTACTTTTATAAATGTTTATTTTTTTCTATAATTTGCTATGCATTTCAAAGTAGTGGCAGCTATGAAAAGTTTCATATAATATATTTAATTAAATAGATAGGGGATGTAACTAGGCTGAAAATATACAATGTTATTTATGTTTGGTCGTTTTATTTTTCTCTATTATCTAATCAATTTAAGCCACTTATGCAGATGCACGTTTTAAATAAATGTGGTATAACTATTTTTTATTATTTATATGCAAATGTTGAGTTATATAAAATGTTTCTTCTTGTGCGTATATGTATAATTGTCGAAGAATGGTTTTTCCTTTAGTACATCTACTAGCCACTAGATGGCAGTGTATTCTATTATAATCGAATCTCATTTAGTTCAGCTATTTAACAACAGGGGACGCTACGTGCTTTTAGCAATTCCTATGCATTGTTTACATCTGTTTGGATTACGGCTACTTAAGGTACCTAACTCAGGGATATTCGAATAAATCCAAATTGCTACAATTAAAAACTTTGCACACCTTTTACCATAAGCTTACTAAGTTACATAAATACATTTATATTATAGTGAACTTAATATATATCCATTTTTTTTCTTGCGTTTCAATAAAATTATGGTAATTTAGTGACTACCACAACTCTCCATCATCACCTGGGTTGACTTGTAGAAAATGC
>DWEC01001670.1:0-12916 GCA_018245735.1 Microceris miodesmiata | reverse complement strand
CCGCTGCTCGGCAAACGTAGCGTAGGATGCCCTCCAGTCCGGTGTGATGACGATCTGCGAAAGGCTGCAGGCAGATACTGGATGCGACAAGCTGAAGACAGGGCGTGATGGCGCTCATTGGAGGAGGCCTATATTGAAATAGGCTGATGACGATGACTAGAAATTCTAAATTAGCAAAATCCAATATTAGACGACTCGCGATTTGAACCCAGGATTTCCCGATCAGCGGCTGCGCTTGCAATCACTAGACCAACAAGGCTATTAATTAAAAGTGCGTTACAAATAATAAAAGCTGATAAGAAACACGATAAGGGGCTTTAAATATTTCAGACCAATCTCTTAAAACAGGTGAGAAAAGATACTCTGATTTCTGATCCCCAGATAAATATAAAAATAGGAATACTATTGTTTCTAATATGCATAATATGATACTATTATCGTTGTAAAAGGTATACTTATAAAAGATACAGAAGAGGTTCCGTATAATTTTCAACCAGTTAATATAGTAATATTTGTAACGCTGTAAACATTAGGCATTTTTACGTAGTGCATTTATTTCATTAATTACTTGCCATATAGACAAAACATATTATAACTGAGTGAATATAATAAAAATAATGAAATTTCCTAATTGCATACTGAAATCAGGCAGTGTACTCGTATATAATTATTAGCTAATTAATTTATTGGCAGATAACCTCTATTCGAATTTCAACAATGCTTTCCTATATCTATCTGGATTTCATTATGCGATAAGCCACAGATAAAACAACGCTCGATATTCAAATATATGATATGTTCCACTCGACAGTGAGCATAGATGATATCGGTTTTCAATTTATCCAGAGGACGCTAGTGTGCCGCAGGTCTGTCCAAGTCACACATCGCACAGAACAGATAAGGGAGCATTTTAGAATACGGTATGCAATATCGTTTGTGAGTGGCCCGAATACCACTTTATGCACAACGGGAAACCGTATATTGAGTTTGCATCTGCCCGCGACTTCTTATTTCTGGTTATGAAACCTGCGCTTTTATTATTAGTGAATAAAAGTTGAATTATGAGAATTTCCAATATCGCTAAATAATTATTTTAGAACCGTAATAAATACTGCTATATGAGTTATACAAATTGTAGCAGGTAAAGGAAGTTAGGGAAATGTAAAAAAATGTTAAAAGAGTAACAAAAAAAAAACTTAGAACCGAATTACTGTATGATTAGCCGGAACAATGTTTTCTATTCTACGCGATTTTTATTATAATACTAGGAAAAATAAAGAAGTCTTACGAGTAAGAACAACCGATATCACAAATGAGCACTGATTATTTTTGTTTGAATGAATATTCCCTTTTGCGTTTCGATGCGCTAACAGCGTCGAGTTTGTATGGAAAGGAAGTTTTATTCACTTGGAGTTGTTCAGAGCTGTTTAGTTGTTAACAGATCCATGAATAAGTTTCTTATAATTTCCACTTAAGAAGAAATCAACATTACAGGATTCACAGTTTACTTGAAAAATTAATGAGAAATCTTAATTTTCAGTTGAAAAATCAAGATTTTTTTTTATAATTAAACAGTGAACATCAATAGCGAAATGTTCTCAGTTAATTAAATAATAACATAAATAACATAACTTTTCACTGCGATTTTTTGAGTTTCTATCAAGAAGCAATGTTGGTAATTGATACAGAGAGGTTTATGTAGTCTCCATAGATATAATTATGTGTGTCGTACCTTAAATGATACGATTATTTCCTTTGCATACCATTCATTTCGGATATGAATAAGGAAACAGAGTTTCTGTGAACAAATACATATATAAAATGCAAATTAAGTTGGCACATGTAAAATGATTATTGAACTTATTAATATTCATAATGCATTTTCGAATGACGTTAAAGCGCTCAAAGGTTTAATTCATGAACGACTCAGTGAAGTACATATTATGTATGTATATACTACACAAATGTAAACCGCAAAAATTAACAAGCTATTATACGCATATATACAGATGCGACATTATGGCTTAACCATATGTTAATTCCAAGCAAATACTAAGTTAGAACGCAATATTATAACATATAGAGAACTGTAGCGAGAAAACTTACAAGAACAAAGGAATGTAGTGTGGAAATTTATAAGAAGAACAAAGCAATATACATTGCATTTATGAATAGTAGAATATAAAAACGAAAGGAGACAAAAGTAACACGTATTATAATTATGTAGTTAGGCAGCACACATACGGCAAACGAAAATTCCATTTTTAGTAAGTGTTTCGAAATCAGCAAAATGGAAATGCAATTATCGCGATCACTTCCGGAAGGGAGTGACTTTCATCTCGTCACTAAAATAACTTAATGTAGGTAAGCTATCGTGAAGGATTTGTAAGCTATTTCGCAAGTTAAGCTACAGAGTTAACTTAAAGTGCAGCTGCTCGACGTAGAGTCTAGATGTCTTTATATAGACGTTACTCAGTCACTATGTATTAAGGCGACGTGTTTCGGCACCAGAGTGAGGGCTTAGTGGGTGCGAGAAAATCGAAAAATAAAATATACCGGTGAAGCCGTTTCCCTCGCATCTCGAATCCTCTGATCTCGCAGTCAAAAAGCTTTGCACACTCGTTATTTTATCAAAAGATCAAGTTTCAGACGACCGTACTCTGTCCTGGTGATCATGTAGATACACGCTGAACTTATTCAAAGAAGTATGACCCATATCCCGTGAGCGCAAAATCCGAAATTGTGTGCGAAATAAGATACGATTTTTGCAAAAATATATTGCTATATTGTCGGTCTGTAAAATCCCGGTCTGGTAAGGTTCGAGTTAAAGATTTTCAGGAGAATATGTTCCAAATTCCATAATCTTTTTATTATTTATGTTATTACTTTTATATTTTGATTTCGAACAATATCCTTTGTGGCAAATATCTACAATAACAAGTCGAATTCGTTATTACAATTTTTCATATTCAATAATCGTATTCTAATTCAAATTGTGTAAGTTCATTTAAAATTGTAGCATACAACTAATTTCAAGGCGTCAATTATAAATTTTCCTACCTGATTACTTATATACCTACCTATTTATCTACCTGAAAGTTTCCTAGAAAGATCGCTGTTACAGCGATAAGGCCGCCTTTACCTAGCATTAAGAAATTTATACATATTATTTTATTCTGGTGTACATATAAAGAGTAAATAAATAAGTAAATAAGATAAATAAATAAGTCCCCTTGAAATAATAATTTGGATGGTATTATGCTATACATAGCATAATACCATCCAGTAGTACACTACTATATCCTTGTATTAAGGAAGTATGATGAAAGAACGTATGATGGTACGATATAATTTTCTCTCACGTCCTTATTAATGTAGACAGATTTAAAATAATATTAGCAGTTTAAGTATCATCTACGTCATGATGGGACGTATAATCCAAATGTCAAAACGTGGGAGTGCACTACACTCCTCTGCCTACCTTTTCCGGGAGATACAAACATGGTCTTACAATATTCGAAGGTCAAATAAAAATAGCGATATCATAAATCAAATATACGCATAATCTTTCAACCATTAGTATACTTACTAAATCTATGCATTACATTTGCATACATAGGTGACCGATCGAACGCAAGCAAGTCACCGTGAAATTGATTCAACATCAATCAAACGGGTATAGAAATTTACAATCGAGCTCTGCTCACCGGCAGACGCACCGTTATACGCTCTCTGACGATAACGAAGGATTTAAAACGTACAATTTTCACACCGATTCCTCTGCCGTTGATTGTCCCTATCATATGCGAAATGCGTTTTAAAAACGTTTGGTTATATATCCAATTTCATTTAATAGCATAACACCAGGGCTGTATTTTTTCATGTGGTAGGCAGAGGAGTGTAGCACCCATCTACGTTTCAGCAGTTATGTTATTAATCCTATCCCAACCCATGTTTTGTATTTCATATATTGGATGAGCTTATTGCGATGTGCCGGGCACAAACCTAGACTCCGACAAAAAGTTAATAATACTTTGCCCGACCCGGGAATCGAATCCAGGACTTCTTTATCAGCGGGTGCGCTTTTAATCACTCGAGCAACGAGGCCGCCAAAAAATTTCAACGCATTCATTTTTCATTAAATTAAGAAAATAATCATTTAATCTTAAGGTACATATATTACTCAATAAATCATGTCTAAAATATGTTTTAATATATTTAGGCAGAGAATGAATATGACCTGTATGTAATGTGTATTTATATATTTCATTGAGAGTATTTATTAGCTTTCAAATATTACTCTTTAACATATTTTTAATGAAATCAATTTAGTTATTAGGGAATGAAAATCTAGGGTCTATTAATAGTAAAATCATACATAGAGCTAGCTAGCGAAGACTACGTATATATAAAACCGACAATTAGTTTAAAAATATGTAAGCGTGAAAAAGACAAATGGATCTCAAACTCTATTCAATTATAATTTCAATACATTTGCTACAGTACAAATAAAATTTTATTTATTTTTGAAAACCAACGGAAGACTTTGAAAGTGAAACGTGGAAATCAATAAACATTTACGGGCGTTTGGCTCGCCTCATGTCCACGCGGTATGGGATACACATTAGCACTAATTTGTTCTCCATTAAGTCTGATTGTTTGGAACTAAGCGTGACCAACCGTCTATATCACTGTTAAATTTGTATCCCAATTTTATTTCTATAAAATAATGGGGGATCGCAGGGAAGAAAGACAGAAATTATTACGTAAAATGGATATAACGCTAGAATAACTGTGTGTATTTTATGACACTGAATTATAAGCGTGTAAATGAAAATAATAATATTCAATACTCACGATAAATAAATTTTCGTGCTTAATATTTATAAACGGATATGTCGTGTTCATCAATCAATCATTTTGATCGTCGCCAATCAATCAATATACCTATGTGTGGTTTCTAAAAACACTTACGGCTACAAAATTAGAAACCGATGAAAGTTGTCACATTTTGACTTATGATGTTGGGTCGCTGGCTTTCTTAGTGATATTAACATTAGGATATTATGTAAGAAAAAGATTATCTTAATTTATATTTTTGGGAGTGTACTACACTTCTTTGCCTACCCCTTCGGGGATTACAGGCGTGATGTTACGTTTTTGTAAATTTACATATTTTGTAACAGATCTACATTATCCTGATTAGAAACGAGCTGGTGTATAGCTTATTCTATCAACTCTCTCTTTATGTAGCTTACTGTACAAACTTACTCGATTGTGAATTTGTAAAATATGGTTAGAGAAGAATCTTTTTTAATGTTGAAACTGCTCTGAATGCTTTTCACATTACCTAACAACTGTTGATTGATGATACCAATTAGAATAAGCGGCTGACTGAGCTAGCTATGAAGGTAAAAGTGAAAAATAAGTCATTGGAGTGTCCTTTATTGTTGTTCAGAGTAAACGACGGCCGAATGACGGACTAAAAAGATATTATCATGACTCGGTCGCTTGTTTGAATTAATTTATTTACTAGCTCCATATACAATTCACAAATGGTAAACATTTCCATAATAAAATGGCATTATGAAAAAGGCACATTTCATTATAAGCATTCTACATTCTAAACGAATGCCTCAAATTTATGATTGTTAGTATTATATTAATGAAGGACCGAAAATAATACACTTTTTACAACACAACTGATATATATGTATTCTAAACCGACAAAAATATTGTCGTTTTAATATCACTCACAGCGCAGATAACTCGCTGGTCGTAATTTTTACGTTTTCGCCATTTGAAATACATCGGAGCACATCATAATTCAAAACATCTGTGTGCACATGACAAAAAGTAGATATTGCTGTACCGGTAGTGCAACCACAAAATGTGAACTCTAAGCAGCAAGTTCTAATATTTTACTTATGTTTAGCTAATTAGTTTCTCAACTATCACGGAGTAGGTATTGTTACTATACCCAAAATACTATCAACATATAACTTCAATAGATTCACTGAAATTTTGAAATGAAATAGGGAATAAGACAGATGCATAGCTGTTTTAAATGCTTGTCATTCATATATTCGACACGCCTACAATGGTTTGTCAAACACACGGCTCTACTGAAGCGTCGCAGGTAAAATACGAGTATACGAGTAAATGCTTTCCGGGCTTAATAAAAATAACATGCTTTACGGACTTTATCCGCCCAATCTCATGTGTGAATTATTAATATTAAAAGTGAAATGATTTATCACTATTATTTTTCCTAATGTATATACGATACAATTTTAAATGAATATTTAGCTTAGAATACGATTTTTCTTATGTTATATTGAGTTTATACTACAATAGCAATGAACCCATAAAGCGCTCTTGAGCTTTCTCCGTCAAGTCATAAGAGTACATAATTCTTTTGCTGCAATGCAGATTTATACGGGTATACAAGCAATATGCTGTTGGAAGATCGTTAACTTTTGACGACTACACAGCGTGGACTTCAAAACACTGAACTGCTCATAAACATCTAAAAAGTAACCACGTCTGCTTGTTCGTACACAAAGTATGCCTCAGCACGATGACTTTAGCATTATTACATTTTCGTAATGTAATATTTCGTACATATGTAAGTATGGCAAAGTGGCTGGCAGCGGTTGGATTCGAAGAGCTGAAGATTGAGCTTAGTGACGTTCTATTAGAGAGGCCTGGGTCTAGCAGTGGACAGGAGTAGGCTGATAATGATGATGGTGTAAGTATTGCAATAGGATCGATACCTATTCCATAGTGGAAATGTAAGCACTCACCTGCCTACCTCTTCAGGGATTACAGACGTGCTGTTATAATATTTATATTCTTTATGTAGTCGATTTAAATTAACTTGCATCAGCTGTTAAATTAAGATCCTTTGGACCTACAAACCCATTTGTATCTTTTCATATGCTATACAGTATATATTTTTATTATTTGTAAGGATAATGTAAATTCAATTATTTCACAACGGCTGCCGAAAATATTTCCCTTATTTACGAATACATCGTCGTGGAACCGACAGCATACCAAATGAAAGTATTATTGATTTCTTCGGAGTCTCGTAATAGAATAACGATTAAGGTTTGTCAAATGAATTAAGTATCGCCTTTTCTTAACGCTCACGAAGGCATCGTTATTTCTTCAGTGAACATAAAATTATGTGGACTGGCTTAATGCAACTCTGTTTCCAAACATGTTTTAGCATTCTATAGATTGTTAGGTTTGTTAATTTTTAAATTATTTGCTTCATGCTAACACATTTTCGTTGTTACAACGATGCTTTAGAAATATGGGTAGCAGAACTGTCTCGCGAAATTTATGTTTTTTTTTATTAATTGAATGAATTGTATGAGTGACGTATAAGTGACGTTTTGTCCGTCAATCTTGAAACGATCATATAAAATATACATACATATTGTATATTCCAGGCCGTCTCAATGAACTAATACAAATTTAACTTTATAATTTTCATTTCCGAACAAGAAATTGAATTGAATGAGTTATGAATGTTTTGCCTCGTTGAAGTTTCATCTCATTAAAGTTGTTGAATTTCGATAGCTCAAACGTAAACTACCATTTGCGTTAATTAAAGAACCACAGCGGTATTCTTATCGTCACGTTGAAAATATAATAACTTTGATAAATGTTTCAATAAGGGTATTTATGTGGCCGTTAAAATGAAAACGTTAAAGTATTTTTCGTTGTACAATGTAATAAAAGGTAATACGTTAGAAATCATGAGCCGTTCGCTTGAGGTAACGTTTGAATCGATACATTCCGTTTCTTAATTTGAAAATTTTGAACGCACATTAAAGCTTTTGAATGTTCCATTTTTAAATAAAACTCTGACTGTACGATGATACACGTTTGTATACTTAGTATTTAGTTTCCAACAGACGTCTGAATAATAAATTTCATTATCGGCTCTGGGTCAAGGTGCTTTTTGCCAAAAAACTGAATTCTACTTTTTTTAAATTATATCCTGCGTGCTCGCTTTCGACAAACTAATTACTTATCGGTTATATCGTATCGTTTTGCTTAACGATTTCGTGTTTATTCGTGTATTAAGCTTAAGGGCATGTGTTTCTATTTAGTTTTAAAAAGAAAGCTTTTGAGTATTGGATAATAAGGTTTTTATAGCGGAATTGTAATTAAGGAACCTTGTGATAAATATTACGTTAGTTCAGGTTATAGAGAGTCTTATAGATATTACGTATTTTGAGCTTCCAATGCGTACGTTTTATTATACGAGCCAGCAAGTAAGCAAAAGATATTTTCCGTAAAATCAATTTCAGCTACACGACAGACCGTGTCTCTAATCCAATTTGTAACCTATGAGCGAGGATATTGAATACTCGAAGAAAAAACGAAACAATGAGATCCTATCAGATAAAATTGTTGAAGAAGTGGTGAAAAAGGAACCACGGATAGGTGGAATAACAACTAATCGAGCGCGGCTTTCTTGGTCGGCTTGAATACAATCTTCCCGGTTTTACACATATTGGACGTTTGATTAAAATAAAACGTAGTATGTAATATTGTGAATATTAATTATAACTTTTACATTTTTGTATTTCTATAGCCACTTAAATATAAACTGCGTTAAATATATAATGCCTCTTTGGTCGTGTTGGTTGCAAGTGCTACTGCCGATCGGGAGGTCGCGGGTTCGATTCCCGGATCAAACACTACAAAAAATTCTAATTTAGATATTCTATTAGTAGTTCGGAGTCTGGATATGTGCCTTATGCATGGCAATAGACTCACCATCTATTCCATAGTGGGACGTGAACGTAACCGACGAAATATGGGAGTGTTCTGCATACCTCTGCCTACCTCTTCGGGGATTAGAGGCGTGAAGTTACGTAGTTACTTAAATATAATATTAATACAAGTATTCATTATACATCGTTTTGTTATAAATTCTCTTTTAACTTTATTTCAATAAAGTAAATATTATTTTAATACAGAAACTTTGCAGAACAATGCCTTAAAAAGATTTTTACACTGTATAATGAAACAATGGTATTTAAAAATCATTTCCGACGTAACAACTGCCCAAATTAAACTATTTAGAATTTCATATTATTATATGGTTTTCCTATTTGATGTTCTTCTAAAAAAAGTCAAGCCATGCCGTGCCTGTCGCTATACATCTACCAATTCGGTAGATTTATAGGCGTAAAACTTATTCATAGTTCGTGACTATCGCAAGTCGCATACACTAGAACCGTTTGAAATTGAAATTTAGTACATTGCTTTGAAATCACGTAAGCAATTGTTAGTACACACAAACAATTTAATGTGTGTTACTGGAGAACTAGTGTTACTGGATCTGACTGCGGTGCCGGTGGTCGTGGATCCACACCCCAGCAAAATATTTGTGTGACTAACATAAGTATTTGGTCTGTGTCGTGATCTAAAAAGTTATTTATATAAGGATTTGTTTTACTTAACGTGAAGGTGTCCACGCACACACACACATGCTTGCGCTCTACTTACGCACATACACACATTTATAAACACGCACACACGCTCACACACATACATACATAGATATAATATATATATTTAGATATTTCAATATACATTTTATTGCATTCATTGGGATTGTAATCATCATCATCATATCAGCTTCTTCCATTCCACTAATGCACATAGGTCTACAGCACGAACTGGCAGGTTCTTAGATAAATAATGACAATATTTTGCACTTAATATTTGCTACGTTCCAAGTTAGTGTCGTTAAATTTTGCATTTCTTAACAGTTCTGAGCTATAAGTTACATATTGTCGCTAGAACGGACATATCGAATATAATATCAAATCGAGTGAAATGAACCGTGTCCAAGTTATGGGCGTGTTCAACAAATGTAGACCCTCCGCTAAATAAATTAATTTTGCGTTTGAGTGTTAACCTTTTAAATTTGCTTCCATCAATTAATTCTAATTCGGAATACGGAGTCCTTCAACTTCTTTGAAACAAGTAAGAAAATCGTACCAATCAGTTTAAAATATAGCAATAACACTTGCTTTGAGTTATCCTTCTGTTCTCACGCTATCCTTTTAGTTGTCGTTTACAATGGATATATTTTTTAACGTTCTTTTCTATTTACCCCGTCTTATTTCTTTTTTTATTGTCACTGTACAGTTCTTCTCTACTTCTTCTTCGTTAAGTCGTTTTTATAATCTCCTGCCAAAGCCGTTCTTGTTAACTGTAAGATTGCCTTTATTTGTAGTATGTTTTACAAATAACAACTAGTGTATGTATAAGAGAAGCATTTAATTTTAGTACTAAAGATTGTGACAAAATGTTGTTCGTGTGCTTGTACTTGTAATTACGTGAGGTGAGTTGAGTAACATTTTGATTTCCTCCACATCCGGTGAGATTTCGTGAGCGTTTGCACAACCCCCCTCCGCTACCCTTAAATCTCACGTGAGATTTTTCAATATGCTTATATCACATAAATATATCAGATTTACTCAAAAAAGAAAACAATTTTTTTTTATTTGATTACGTTAACTAAAATTACAGTGAAAAGTCAAATTAGATTAGAATCTACTTGAACCTCCCTCCCTCCTCTTGAACACCACACGTGATTCATGTGGGGCTTACAATAAACGATCATATATGTTTTGAATGAATAATGAATAACTAAATTTTTTTACCCTGTTGGTTGAATAAAGCTTATTGACGGAACTGTCAATACTACTAGCCGGTCACACTGGCATGGATTTACTGGACATACCACGGATTAATCTACTCTTATATAAACACGCATACATTGCAACTGAAACTTTGTTTTATGATAGAAAAAATATTTTTCAGCATTAGAATTTTAAAGAATCTTTTTAACGTTACCGGTTAACGGTGTCTTCTTTATTTCTATTCTTCTTCTTTCTGTATTTCTTGTTCTATATTCTTCTGTATTTCTCCATTTCTATTTATATAAATAGTTTAAGTAATATCTTATCAATTTGTGTAATAATCTCAACGAATAAATTCAGTACGGTGAGTAAGGGCTTTTTCTAATAATTTTTAATTCCTTCAAAATAAATAGCAATGACTAATCAATGATTATAATTATATAACCAGGTTTGAATGTTGCTTTTTTCCATTAAAAGCTTAAGTTAACTTTGTCATTATATATTACCGTACCAATATGAAGAAACATAACAAATATAGTTACGTTTGATAAAATATTCTATAATAAATAAAAATAATGTAATACCATTTTTATTTTCTTAAGCATCAGCCAATTAAATTTGCTGTAGGTGTAATAAAACTTAACAGTAAAATAGATAGAAGACACTCGAGATATAATGGATGACCTCTCAAGCACACTCGAGTTTTAACGAATTAACGAATTTGAGAACTTTACTGTTCACGTTCGGAACATTTGATTCCACGAACCACGAAGGGCAGGAGCAATTGTCGCGAGAGGTTCGCAACCGCACCGCTGCCGTCAGCGCTATAATCAAAAGCTTTTAATTCTTGCCTCTCGGTACGACGTAATTACAAGCGTAAAATAAGTTTTCGTTCTGAATGAAAATTGTGATCGCGCCACACCGGGTTAATTACACAATTGGCGCACTCCGCCCTTTACTTCTGAGTGATGTGATTTTAAGTTTCAAGTCAAATTATTGTTGCAAACTTGTATTAGAGGTACATTCGCGATATAATTTTGAAAGTGGCGTAAATTGAAATATACTTTATTACCGCGGATTTGAAACGTTTGTCTTCGCTTTTAACATTAGACAGCTCGGTGAGGAAAATATTTATGTGAAAATCATATTAATTTTGATGACGCGCTTTGTACATTTTCACGTCTTATTTATACTCGTAGATATTTTGTTACACTTGGTATAATATGTCTTAAACAGCCAGCGTTTCATGTATGGAATAGAAATTGTTTATACATCTACGAATATGTAAATTTAAGTCATCATCGTCAGCCTACTCCCGTTCACTGCTGGGTATAGGTACTCGTATCTCCAACAATTTATTTAGGTACTCAAAACAAACAAAAAATTTGAATTTTAGAATCGTTGTAATGTCGTTATAAAGGTATTTTACATTTTCCAAACAATGTTGGTAAATGATTTACAATTATCTCTAACAATAAACATTACTATAAACAACCAGTCCGTTTACGAAAAATGTCTAGATATTTACGTGCTCACAAGTTATTTTATGTGTGCGGAACGCGATCTTTTATGCACATTCACAGTTGACTATTTCAAGTGTCTAAAATATTTATGTAATGCATAAACAGACATACGAGTACACATATAATCGATATGAGGAACAGATACTTAAATTTATATGGATGTAAAATTTAGTCACGATCGTCATCAATCCCTTTATGGTTCCACGGTTGGACACGCGCCTCCGCTTAAAAAAGGAGGGTTATTTTATACCGTTTTATATATATAGGTATCTCAATTTATCAGCCGTCTAGTTACCATAGCTAACGCTCTGAATAGTTTGGAACTACATAGATTGCCGTGATGATGATGTTTCAACATATTTATTATCGTTCATTTTTTTTTTTCAATCGTTAAAATATAAGTTTAACGATTCATCATCATCATCATCATCGTCAGTCACTGCTGAACATAGGCCTCCCCTAATCGGCGCCACTCCTTCCGGTCCTTTTGCCTTTCGATTTAGTGATTGCTGTGTTCAAATTACTAGCCAAATAAAATGCGTGATTAAAAATTATCGACGACCAAAGAATTTTTCAGGTTGAACAACTTATTCACGGTACTAAGATTCAGAAAAAAATGATGGAATATTTCATTTTCGTTCAGGAAAATTGTATTACGATGATGCTATATTGTACATTTAATGAAGGAGTGAAAGTTGTTAGCAGCGCCGCATG
>DWEC01001669.1:0-12919 GCA_018245735.1 Microceris miodesmiata | reverse complement strand
ATGACCAACATAGCAATATATATTTATAACCAAATATCATTATTAATATTAACCTATTATTTTCTACAAAAAATGTGGAAAATCCATTAGGGGAGGTCAAACGTTGATGATGATATTATTTTCTTAATTCTCATTCTGACATGAAATCCGTCTCCAGCAGTAGAGGTATAAAAGGGTTCATAACGATGACTACCTACATACATATATGTATGTATATCAATCAATTGTTTTTCCAAGCAGCTCAAATAAAGACTCATTTTTATTATATACTTCTATGTAGTCAGAATACATGAAATAATGATCATTTACTGTTGTTTAAAAAAGTTTTTCTAATATTAGAACAGGCAACTTTTTGTTAAAGTATGTATAACGTCAATGAGATAATTTTTCCTTTCAATTCTTCAGTATTTTTTGTTAATGAAAGCAATCAGAAGGAACATCTTTAGATATTTTTTTTCGCTTTTTCGTATTTAAATAATGTTTTTTTTTTATTATTACAAATAGGCTCGCGTTTGGCTGCAATCCCACCAATGTAAAGACCTATAATACTTGTTGTTTTTACTTATATTAATAAAAATATTATTATTTACTTAATAGTGTAGATAATAAATTAGATTTTTCAATATTATATCCTGATTATGTTCAACGTTAGGTGAGAATTAGTTCCAACATTGTATATAATATTTAGATGTGGATTCGTTCACAATTTTTAAGTGTAGGTTCAGTAGAGTTTGTGTTGCAAGTAACAAATTATTGTATGAAGTTTCCACTTGTTTTCACAGCTGTTTTACCGCTATTTGTATAAGACCTTTGCGAGGATGTCAATAATAAAAACAAACGTTATTAATAATTTTTGTATTAAAAATAACAAATAAAATAAATATAGCCTTCGTAATATACGAAGTCATATACATAATACGAAGTAATATACTTAAATTAATCTACGGATCTAATACCATAGTTTGTTTAGTTCGTCACTAATCTATGATGATTTGGTTAAAATGTTACTATAACATATGTTGTCATGGTCAGTTTTTACTCATACGCAGATCGCAATTATATTACCGTTCAGTGTTTATAATTTAGCTAACAAAATACGTCTATGTTAATGTTACGGCTAGAGGAACTATAAATTACCTATACAAATCGTCCTAAATGGTTCACTATATTTACAAAATGTATAACTACGAGACAATCCAAATCAGTCTTCAGCACACGTGGTGTATTTAACAATTAGTGTGTCGCTCATTGCAACGCCTTTCTTTGTAACTAAATATTTTTTTTATAGGACAGCGCAGCACATGCGCCTCCTGGAATGTATTTAGCTCTCCACCGTCTTCACGTCTTAACAAGCGTTCTGATTCTGTTTGTTGCCGTTCATGCTCCTTATTCTTCTAGATCCGCCCGTCAATTTCTTCTCGATTTCCTCTAAACTTTTGCCTCGGGTCTCAGGTACGAAGAAAATAACGAAGAACAGTCCAATCAAGCAGAGCACAGCAAACAGCCATACGGTGCCGTACATTTGAATGGTCGCGATGATGTTGTGGAATGTCTTCGTAACGATGAATGTACAGGTCCAGTTGAAGGCAGTGGCCAGGGAGGCAGCGCTGCCGCGAATTTTCGAGGGCAAAATTTCTCCCAACATGAGCCATGGGATAGGACCAAAGCCAATTGAAAATCCTAAGACGTAAATGACCAGACAGGCCAATGGCAGCCAGCCGTAGCTGTTCACGTCTACTCCAGCATCCTTCACGTAGAAGTAGGATCCCAATGCAACTAATGTAATGATCATTGACACCGATGAAATGTACAGTAACATTTTTCTCCCCAAGCGGTCGATGATGGCCGTCGCAATGAACGTCGATATGAAATTCACCACTCCTATGATGATACTGCATACATTCTCATCGACGGTACTTCCAGATAATTTGAAGATTGTCGAAGCGTAGAAAATCACAGCGTTGATGCCGCTCAGTTGTTGAAATAACATAAGGCCGAGCGATATGAGCACGGCGGGTATGTATTTCTTCGAGAACAGCTGCTTAAACGAATTTCCACGAACGAGATCACTCTCCGCTTGAGACCTTGTCAGATCACGCATTTCCTTTTCAATGTTTAAATTTTTCCCTCTCAGCCACTGCAGGGCTTTACGGGCATCCTCAACACGTCCCTTTGTAATGTACCAGCGAGGAGTCTCCGGTGTTGCAAGCATTAACAGGAAGAATGGAATCGGAAGCGCTGCACCGAAGTACGCTAAATGCGACCAGTTTAAATAGCTACCAACGAAAAATGCCAACAGGATACCCGTATTACCGAATGCGGTAGGCAGTAAGCCGAGAGCGCCGCGAACTTCTGGTTGTACAGTCTCTCCGAGATAGACAGGGAAGGCTAGGGATCCGACACCGACGCATATTCCGCAAAAAATGCGACCGATGAAAACCATGATGACATTGACGGCAGTTCCAATTAACATCCATCCGATCAAGAATGGTATTGCCGTACATATGATGGTCACCCTTCTTCCCAGGTACTCTATAAGTGGTCCGCCCAGAATGCCGCCGACCAGCGCAGCCAAGGGCATCAAACCTCCAATCCAGCTGTTCTGTAATAAAAAAAAAAAAACAAATTTAATTAGACTACTTTACAGTTTTCATTACTACTATATAATGCACTTAATTACTGATACAGAAATATCAAATTTAACTAGAACTTTTTTATTACTTGCTAAAAATTATGTTTCGTGGCTAATGAAATATACTCGTATAACTTACTTCTTCATTTGTGATGCTCAACGTTTGATTCATGCTTGGCAAGGCTGGGGACGTATAACCAGACGAAAATCCGACAATCAATGAGCCCATTGACACGGCAAATGCAGCAAATATCTGTAACAATACAATTTCAGTTCAACCATTGGGCATACAAATTTTCTGCCCACTTCACTTTTAATGATGACCTGAGAAGCTTCAGATTTTAACATAACTTCGATCAAAAAATTCCCGCCGTCTTTGGAAAAGTAAGTTTTATTCCCAAGTCTGCAAAGCGTAGTCGCGCAAACCGTATCGAGAAAAGTATGAAGTTCTGTTAGCCTTTCGGACCATTTATGTACTTGTCGTGCGTTTTTATACTTATACAGGGTGTGCATATGTTTGACGTCTCACCCCTCTGTTGTGTATACAAGGAAGTTAATACTGAAAAGTTTACTCAGTTCGCCCAGCAAACACTAGTGCAAAAATATCATTCAAACGACATACTTGTTGCTGTTTACATATGTAATAATAATTTGTTACATCTAGCTTCATATCTTCTAACTCCTTCATATGTAAAAGGAATCTGACTATTAGTCGTAACTTAATTCTTTCGTGCACAATATAATTTTTAATTCTAAAAATCACTCATTAAGGAAAATATTTACGATGGATTTACTAAAGAGCAACTTATACTAACTTGCTTCTTTCACTGAATTTTCAGTAGCAAATCTAAAATTTAGTTCCTGTCGAAAATAGGTAACAAAGGTAGGAACTGTTCTAGGTCTTATATGTATTTTGAATTGAAACTAACCTGAGTCCATAGATATAGTCGCTGGGTTGTAGGTCCTTAGGGCGGAGCGTCACCATTGATATTGTAATCAGTTTTGATTTTGTTATTTTCCGTACTCAGCTGTTTCACGTATGGCACAGAGTTCCGTAAGTTCTCTTCCTTCGCACTCTTGATCTCCATTTCCATTTTGTATTTGAATTCGTTTCCTAAACTGATCTGACGCAATTGTTGGAAGTGGCGACGGGTTTTTTCGAATGAGTCCTGTTCGTCTTCGCTGCTACTCTCCGTGGACACGTTCTCTGGGATGGTTGCGTAGTTGGGGGCGAGTGTTCCCTGCGATCCACACGAAGTGGCGAGGGATGTGCAGGTGGTCGATGCGGAGAGTGTCGGTCGTGATGGTACACGTGCGTACTTGGGACCCCGGCTGCGGTAGAGTCGCTCCTCGTCGTTCTGGCCACGCCGACCTTGCTCGCTTCCACCCTGTGAGCAAAGAGATTAACTTTCTAAATATACTTCTTGATGATATCGAAATTGATTCCAATTTCGAAATTCGCATTACCCCTAAAGTGCAGCAAACGGGATTTTGTTTAGCCCACTACACACTATACACGATACTAATTGATACATCCGCAAACATGGTCCATTTATTACATTCCCTATCTTATGTGCGTAAGTCTGTTAAGATGATAAGGAATATTGAACTCCGAGACTCTGGGGTCAGATAGAGAGAACATCGCGTATTGACCACTGTACATATGGTCGAAGCATGTTCTCGATAACCTAATGATGTGTATAGCGCCCACCCTGACCCAATCAGCACATCAATTCCTGCCTTAGACATCGCGCTGGATCAACAAGATGTCATTGTTACGTTTATATAAAGAATTCGTTGAAACCAAACTTGTCTGAATACACTGTCTTTTAATAATAGTGTCAACGCCGATGCCCAGTCGATTGTTGATGTTATCATTGAAGCTGTCCAACGCCTTAATGATGTATATAAAACAAACGTACATAAGGGTAAACATTTCTTTCATATCCGCACACATACTTGAATACGAGCGAAATTCAATGGACTCCATATGATTAAATCTCTACATTTAACCTTATTGTTGGATAATCTTTAACGTCATTAGGTACCTATTAAAATTTGATACTTTTTTTATTCTCGTACCTTTGTCTCGTCATGAAATGTTTTGTATGTTTTCGAATATTTCGCTATCATACTACATTAAATAGTTTAAATCGGACTACACTCCTTCTTCTTACAATTTATTGTCATTCTGTACGTCACGTGTCAAAAATAATGACTTGGTTACATAAAAATATTGAATAGGTTGCATATGTAACATTATTATCTTTCGTCAACAACAAACTACCGATACAGGTCATTATACTTGAATAAACATCTAAATTTAATGATGTACCAGATTCTTGTCTTTTTTCGTCGGACCTTAGTTATTTTGTCTGAAACGGTTCATTTTATTTTTGCCAATCTGTCAGCACAGTCAGTTAGTAGGGAAGACACTGCTGCCGGTAAGCGGCAACGTCCTACGGCTAGAAAGAGAGAAACGTTCGCGATACCCTATCTATTTCTCTCGTATCTCACTACTGACACATGCGCAGTAAAATAACAACTTCTTTTTGAAATAATGAACTCTCGCTAGCGCTACCTGTGCGTGCGCGAGTAGAAAGAGACAGATAGGTAGTCTCATTTGCTTTTTTTCGATGGACACATTTTATTCTGGCTCCCCTACTCTATATGTCTATGATAGAGCCATCTAGAGATTTTCTTTGATCTTTGTCTTCGATATCATGTCTAATAAAGGATCATCTAAATTTAAACTTGTTCTAGATTTTTCTTATTCTTCGGTCCTTATTAGTTTTGCCTTAGACGGCGTTGTTTTGTTTTAGTGAAACTCTCGGCATGCATTTATGTAACTACCTAGAGATTGTTTATGACGTTTGTTGTTTGTATCGTATAACTTGGTATCATATAAAAGGTTAACAAAACCATCACGTGTCTCGCTCGTACAGACTGACGGATTGGTCGAGATGACGTTTTATTTGTTTACTCGCATTTACTAAGAATACTTATCGTTTCTGTCGAGAAAGTTACAGTCTTTGTGTAAACGATATTTTAGGATTTATTTATTTCCTTATAACAGCATAACATCGCGCCTGTAATCCCCGAAGAGGTTGACAAAGATGTTTAGTGCGCCACCACGTTACACCAGTTACCTTATACGAGTATGTCCCATCGTGGAAAACGGGGTGAGGCAATTGCTATACACCGGCCACAAATCCAGACTCCGAGCGACTAGTAGGAATTTCAAGTTAGAAAACCCAATAAGGTTAGGTACTCGACCCGGGGGTCGAAGCCACAAAACACTCATTTTTTCTTTATATATAATATGGCAGTAATTCTCGGAATCTTAAACATTTAGTCGTTATATAATCCTTTAGCCCCTATTTCATTTTTTAGCTATTAATATGAAAAACAAATTTTCAGCAATCTTTCTCCCCCGTATGTGACGTCACTTACATCAGCAAGAATTAAGAAGTGAAAATTTATTATAAATACTTCCGTATTTATAACTTTATAATTATTGTATGATTGTAGGAGTGAACTACACTCCTCTGCTTATCCCTTCGTTTAAATACAAGCGTGATGTTATGTTATTGTTGTATTATTGCTTGGCGAATGTCGCAGGCGTCGGCCTTAAATTCGGTTTTAACCTTGACTTGTTATTGGAAATTGACCTTCTTCTTGGAAACAGTTATCGATAGGAATGCCCTGCCTCTCTCACAACCGGGTTGCCCGTAGCCATATCGCAAACAATACGAACCTAATTCTCAATCGGTTCACATTACCTTTGGTTTAGTTTGTTCCAAAAAACAAACCCTATTCAAACATAACAGTAGTAATTTAATACCATTTTAAGTACCACGTGTATGAAGATAGTGATCGCTGTAAAAGAAACGTAGCGATGATAAAGAAGGATGTGAATCTGTCTCTATGGTCTCTGTCTACCCCACAAGAGACCTAGTGTGATGATATTCAATTTCTACTTCTAACCGTTAATTGTTCAACCTCCTTAATAATGTTTTGGTTATTGCACGTTGTTCGTATTAGGTGTTTTGGTTCCATTACCCACCCATATGCGCATTATTAATATTATAGATACGAGTAAACCAGTCATTATAATGAGCTGATAAATTGCTATTGAGCCATGCATTTTAATAATACAGTGTCTAAATTGTGTTCGTTCATAAGTATGTCAGCTTTGATTATATTTATAAAAGGTCTTTGTTTATATAACATCACGCAAAAAGCATAGGAATATATTTCGATATTTTTTTTAATTTCACTTTTTAGACAGACGTTTAAAAAATAAATTACAATATCTTCATTTAATATAAAGCTATTAAATATTTTTTTAATTTTCGAAGTATAAATTATTATATATTTCAGATCCCTATTCTATTGGATTATATAGCATGTTATATAAAACCGTAGTATCAGTTTATAATATATGTAAATAAGAATGAGCGCCACCTACCGCTGACGCTGAAAGTAGGTGCGTTGAAGCATCGTAGAAAAGCTTGCTACTGTTTGATAATAGATGGCGCTAACGTTTTTAGTGTGTACGCCACGTGAATAAAATGGTACTAAAGTAAACAACTGTATGTATGTGAATTAAAAAATAATAATCTTATATTTAATTTTACTAAAATGAATTATGCCATTACGTTACTTCATTTTAATTGAACGCGTTAATTAATAGTTTTAATTGGTTAAAAACAGCAATCGTTTTATAATCTTTTCCTTTTCTGTAATTTTATTTGAATTGCATTAGTGCTTAAACAGTTGTTTTTTACTTTCTTCTTATTTACACTAATATTAATTGTGTAATTGAATTATTTATTAGGATGCACTTTTCTCGCTGTCATCATATATTAATTTGTGTAATACATAATGATTTAGGTTTGAGTTCAATAATCCTTTCTTCTTAAAGGCGATTCTAGCATAGATCAGGTTAAATGAATCTTTAAAAAATAAAAGTTTGCATTGGTTGCCAAGCAACGAATCGAAGCAACCGCTTCTCCAAAGCGAACGGTCTTGCATTACTTTCCAGAGCTTTCCGGCGCCAACCATAGAACTTTCGCGAATATAAACATTCCCGAAAATTAAAGCAAACATTTCGCCGCTGTCATATAAAATGTCTTATTAATATGTATTAGCTTCAGTTCATTTTGAAGCAATGGATGAATATCGATTTGTATTTGTATGCACCCTCCGTATAAGGGAATTAATATTGATGACTTACCATCTCGGTGGACAGCTGTTTCAAATATCCCATTATCTTGTCCATCGCGTTAGGGTTGTTCTTGTTGAAGCTCATCTTGATCACTTCACTTGCTCGTTGCTTCGATAATAACTGTTAAAGTCTTATTTTCCTTAGTTAAACTATGTCAGGGGACGTCGAAGTGGTAATGTCTATAACATATAACACTTGTAATAACAGTATTTTGTCTTGATTTAAAAAGTTTTTTATAATCCAGATTCGCGATCAACACAAATATGCAACATACATCACTTGTACGTTAAATAATCTTAGAGAGAAATAGTCTATTTCGACCAGCTGTAAGCCAGTCTGGCCGGCTGCAAGCGCGACTCGACACAGTTTTGCCGTTGTACGAAAATAGCTACTATATTCGCCTGTTACAAGTTTGCGTTTGAAAAATCACTTAAGTACATTTGTCATACAACGAAGTTTTAATTTCGCGCGCTTTTATCAATGTGCACAACATACAACTTTTCCAAGACCGCACAACAAACGAATATGTTGGCAGCGCGTACCTATTTCTTCAGAGTTCAAGTTATCTATTGAAACTTGCAGATGGCAGCGCAGTGTTTTATAGGAAGGTTGGCAGTGGTCGGCGGTAAGCCTCCCGCCCCGCGGCCCGCGCGCCGCTCGCGTCGCGATACCGCGCTTCGTAATGTGCGTGAACATTTTTTTTGTGTGTGTGGCACACATACAAAACCCTCCTTCAACAGTGAACCTGAATCGCTTTGAATATTTGTATAAAATGTTAGAATTAAACATTATAAACAACTCGGGCCTTGCATGTAATATTTTCTGTTTGTTAATAATACCTAATATGTAACGAACACACTGGCCAAATCATACCGGTTTTTAAAAAATAATTTGTTCGGCACGACCTTATCGCTGCAACTCGTCAACCGAATAACATAAATCGTATAAAAGTATAAAAACATTATATTCCCGTTGAGCCGATAGGTGCGGCGAAAATAGTGATAAATATTGAATATGTTTTAATTTCAAAATAATTTATAAAAAATGCATGTCTGTCCTATACCTACAATGCTAATTTGTACCTACGTTACTGAATTCGGTACATTTAACGGTATGTGTGGCAGCGTAAAGAAAATGAATGATGACATTTTTATGTAACTGCTTTTAATTAGGATTTCGTTTTTTTGTTGACGCTCTCAACACTGCCTATCAATTGAGGGAGCTGGCGCGACGATATAATAATTAATAACAATGGTTTTTGATGACTAGTCTGATATCAAATAGGTTTATTATTTCATAGAGCCAATAAGTTGAGGCCGTGAAAAAAACTGTTACATTGTCTGAGAATATAAGTCTGTCCACTACAATAAGCTGTGTAATTTTGTGTACAGCCGTTTTGTGTAATTATATTGTTTGCACAGTATTGCATTACACAATATTTCAATGCGGCTATCGTTAAGTCCTCGACCACACAGTAATATTTAATTCGTAGATCCATCATCTCTATTAGAATACTTACACGTGCTCATTAACACGTCCTTTTTCCTTTGAGGGAGGCAGACAATACAGAGTTTAAAGATGCACACATATATACGCAAACGTGGTTGGAGGCGAGATGTGAAGATCGAGCTCAGGGGCATGCTATCGGAGAGTCCGATGGTATATAAATTATATAACGTAGAATAAGCAGTGTTCAATCACTTAATCATTTAATGAGCAATATTCAATCAAATAATTCAATCAATTAATATAAATCCATCAATAAAAGGCCGATTAGCTACAAAAATGAAATATAATTCAATTAATTTGATAATAATATGAGGGCGCACGATTGAGTATTATAAAATTTCAGTAGCGCGACGTGTCGTGTTGTTTTAGTTTGTGGTTTCACAGTATCGGGTGTATTGTTCTCGAGGTGGGCCGGCCGCGCGTCAGCGGCGCCTCGCGTTGCATGTTGCTGTAATTAAGTCTTAACATCACCACTTATGAAATTAGTTGTACAAAAATATCGCATTATATGATAGATAAACTATTTGTTAATAATTGAGCTTAACGCCTTGTCATCATCATCATCACCGTCATGAAATCGTCAGCCTATCTCAGTCCACTACTGGATATAGCCCTCGCCCAATGAGCACCATCACGCTTTGTCCTCGGCTTGGCGCATCCAGCTTCTGCTTGCAGGAAAACTTTACAGAAAAACATAAAAAACAGTATTTATTGAAAACTAGTCTTTGTTGAAAACTTGTTTTCATATTGAGCAAGGTCTCTTATTACGGGGTAGGTAGAGTCGTGTGCCAACTAGCTCTTACCTTACAAACCTGACGAGCCTCTACATTCTCTACATTCGTTATTCTGTTCGTATAGGCACGATGGTTTCGGAGACTTCCGAAGTTCCGACTCCGAAGTTCCGACTCTCCTTCCGGTCAGTAATAGATAATAGAAGCCAGTAATAAGTAATAGGACCTACGAGAATATTATGTTTTATATTCGTCAAGTCTTATTAGACATATAACATCATATTAATTTTCATGCTCTTATACAACGATTACAGGATTTAATTCAAACAAAATTGCAGCCTTCACTAGTACGTTTATAAAAGTTGCATGTGTAGAAATTATTTTAGTACAAGTAAACAATATATGTATGTTTATAAATAGATTGCATTCGTCATAAAGAGGTGTGGTGATTCGTGATAATCTTTAAAATTGCCAATCATTCTAGATGTTGGATAAGGAGGCTGATATTACATCGAATTACGATGACGTACTCGTAACATTACATTTGTAAATAACACACGTTATTTCATCATCATCATCTTCATCAATATATTATACAAGATAATTTCACTATTTGACACAGGTCTCGATCGCTGGCCAAATATGGATTGACGTAGCAAAATTATATTTTTGAATCAGAGAACAAACCTGTTATTATTGAATCATTAAAATTTGAAAACTGTAACCTGTAAATTACACAATAATATAAGTTGTCCTTCCTGAAAAGTATATAGTTGTCATAGTCATAATGCATTGCTCACGCATTCTATTAAAAATAACACATCATACAAGTACTGAACAGTCGGCGCTGCACCACGCCCCCAGTGAAAAATGTTCTACGCACTTATATTATGAATGTACAATTCATTGTACAAGTATGTACATCTTATTCATGTTCCGACAACACCGTGATAGGAACAAAAATGGCCTAGCTCCGGTGAATCGAATGTCTTATCATTGTACATCATGATCCTTATACATTATCTATGTTAAGTCAACATTATTCATATCCATCGATCACAATCGTCCGACTGTTGTTTCCGTAAATGATCGAATCATGTTTCCTTATCGGCCTTTAGCGCCGTAATTATGTTGTTTTTTGTATGAAAAATACATCAGTGTTGTCATTTATACCCAAATAAAAAAACATCCACATTAATCAGGGATAGAACGTCACCTGTCAGTAATTTGACAGCGCCGCAGATGCGTAAAAAATTGGCCCTAAAAACTTGTTTACGAAACTGTATAAAACCTTCGGAACGAAAAAAGATGCAATAAAAAATAAAACTACGTTGTACTGTAAATTTTTTCATAAACGAAAAGCAATATAATAGTTATCTTATCTATATTTGCAGTTGCACATGAAAAAAGCAATTTTATGAACTTGTGTTACGTATATAAATTAAAAATGTATAAAACTTGCGATCATCCTAAAAAAATATTACGGAGACGTATTACTCAATAATTCTAATTTAGCTTACGTTCATGTATTAATAAATAGCACTGACTAGCACAAGTGAAGGCGTATTTTTCTCTGAAAGTCAAAACGCACGATGCATTTAATTGTAACGTGCGTAGCGTCACGTGCACCCGGAGTCGCCCGGATAGTACGTGCGTATCGTGTCGTGAACTACGCGGCCGTGGCCAGCCGCGCTCCTCACACACCCAACAGTCAGGCGTCGAGCTTTCGCGTCACAGCGATCGATACGTCATTGGTAGTCCCCTCGTATATTGGGGTAAGTCAGGACCGGTCGGATTTTACACATGCCAACTATACAAATATGTTTTGAGTTACAAATAGTAGTATAAAACTATTGTTTATAGTTTTCTCAATGTTGAGTTTAAATTAATTTTTATGATCTTTACAATCAAAGCTTTTATATTTTAACTAAAGTTTTTATCGTGAAATTAATAAACAGATTAATAAGGTATTTAGTACATGCTATAATCGAATATATTATATGTGTAAATAGAAAAATAATTTACAAAAATAGCTAAACAAAGCATACGGAAATACTTTTAAACGCAAAATATTATATAACACAAAAAGAGATCATAAGATAGCAATATATATTGTTTGATATTGAAGTACTGTATGAGTCTTTACTTAACTCGTTTGGCCGGATTTCTCTTCGGATATTATTTGAAGCCTATTGTTCACTGATAAATATGTGTATTGAATAATGTGTCTAAAAATAAAAGACGCGCGTGACACACCACGTGTTCTACTTTGTTTCACAATACGTGCACACACAAACGTATTGCGTTTCCAGAAACGTCTCTGGCCTCTGACATTTGACGACCTTGGGAAACGTGCAGTTTTTCTTCGATTTTTACTAATAATATTAGTTGCACTATTTTATTTGGTTAACCACTAGCGTAAATGCAATTATTGGTACCAATAAAAATTTTATTTTCCATGATTTCCAAGTAAAATACTGTAATTATTGGACGTGAATTGCACCAAACATTAAACACACGCGTATAATTTACTTTTCATGGTTCCTTCACACAAATATAAAAACAACGGTCCGTACTTTGAAGTGATAACAATTCATTATGCAGTGTTTCTGTTACTTTAATTTTATTTATTGCAAGTATTGTATTAAACAGAATCTTCAAGGACGCAGCTTTTTTATTGATAATTATCTCTATATTTATAGTCTAGACCAGGGCTTCTTAAACTGTGGGTCGCGACCCCCAGGGGGGTCGCGAGACTACTGAAAGGAGGTCGCAAAGATCTGATACTTTTCAATCATTATAAATAAAATTTTAAAA
>DWEC01001668.1:0-12920 GCA_018245735.1 Microceris miodesmiata | reverse complement strand
TTTCATAGAATTAACCTCGTAGGCCTACATTTATCTACAACGGATCTGTCCGTTCTTCATGTGCGTAGTTATAATTTACTCATATCTTAACTCTTAACTCACTCGTTCTAAGAGGAGACTCGTTGATAACAGATAAATGATCAAGGGTTGGAATAAATTATATATTCGTATAAATTTAGTACATGTAGCGCTGTTTATACGAGTACATATAATACAGTTGAAATGAAAGTGACACTTAACAGCGGCTGAAGCGGTTCATATTGACGTCATGTATCTCAAATTTGAACTTTTGAAGAAACGTCGCCATGCTTCCGTTTAATTCAAATGACAATTTCCTGTGACCTTATGCTTGCACCACGACCCACCCCGCTGAATTCGTACACATGTGTACGTACGTAAAGTCAATTTTGATTCATCACTCACCGTCAGTTCTGTACGCTCGTCAAAGGCAGTTTATGTACGATACGACGTCGCTTTGATGGCGATACCGGGTGTAACAATGAATTATACAGGATTGCTTTGAGCAGGACGAAGCGTTTCGGGAGATTGTTTCTGTGGCACACTGACAAACAATTGAGTTCCCTGCCGGCGTCTGTCACTTGAAATTGTTCAAGACGAGAGCGAATAAGCACTTTCCAGGCGCGCGTGCGCGCATCCTGGGCTACGTGTCGCATACCATCGTGAGGTTGTGGTCAGTCTAACGTGAGCCTATGAGTATTAAGAAAAGGAATGTAAATACTTGATTAAAGCGGAGATACGTTTGAGGGGTAGAGATTCTTTTACTTATCTTGTTTGTTCAGAAATATGGTGATATTGTGCGAAATATGATGGTAAGTTTGAAATATGGTGGTAGTTGGTGCAGTTTATGGTGATACAAAGTCCTCTTCATCATTAACATCAGCCTATTCCTGTCCACTAATTTACATTTTGCTGTTTAAATCAGCCCTTGGGCGTGTTTAGCGCACGTTATTATCTTCACATATTCGCCCTCATTCACACAGAGACGTAGATGAAGCAACAAAAAAAACCACGACGATTTCATATCGAATGAACCGGGAGGCGTGCCGAATTTCCCTCGATGCTTATATCGAAAGGTTTAAGGGTAGGGTTGGCAGACGTAAAGGGTGTTTTAATACTTAACCTACACGAATTAATGTTAAATTGAATACGTATGGGTTATCTTTTTTAAGAATTTAAGAACTTTGTAATTATTTTCTTCGCATTGTATATGACCATGGGACAATCCACAACAATCCACATGGAATAAAACAACTTACTTAAAAAAAATCGGTGAGGAATCGAATACAAAACTTTGCAAGGCGGACTATATATACATTATGATACATGTGGTGGTGGTCGATGATTTGCATTTTAAAAACACAAATCTGGATTGAAATCATTAAGATAGTCATATGAAATTGCCTGAAACACTATCCGATTTTTATCATAAATATTAACTAACACAACAGAAAACCTATTTATATTTAACACACTTGCGAATCCTTTCGTAATTTTTTTTGAAGTCGCAATGGCTTTGATGCCTTTTGAACAGTTTTCATTGGCGCTTCCGTGATTTCGCTGATTTCAGTGATCGTGCTCTACATCAAAAGGCGTTCTTTAAATAGAACTTTTGGACACGGCACGACTCCTTCAAGCGGGGAATGGATTCGACCCACAAAGTTGTCATGTAAATAGTGAAGATTTACGGTTTTCAATGTTTAGCCTGCTGAATGCCTGAAGCTATTGGAGTAGAAACAATACTTAGGCTCTAAATATTCCATAAATTACATAGTTGGCTTTCAGATCACTTACCTATTTATTCATTTTCGTTTTGCATTTAGATTATTGTTAGGAAATTTCAACTGTATAATGTGAGAAATTATTTTTCTAAAGTTATAGAGCAATAGTAGTCCTAGCATTTGTTCTTTATTATATCTTTTTTTATAACTGCGCCTATCTTGTTTTATTGAAGACATCTCTTAATTGTGCAAAGTGTTCGTAGTTTGTGGCGGTCACTAAAATCATCAGTTCGTGTCGTGATTTACCGCATTTGAGGAATAAAAGAATATGACTTAAAATCCACTAATTCACGCGGTCACTAAAATCATCAGCTCGTGTCCTGAATTACCGCATTTGGGGAATAAAAGAATATGACTTAAAAATCCAAGTGCAAGGAGTTGAATGCGATATAGGCCTGTAGCACGGCAACAGTCCGTCACGCTGAAATCGATTGGCGCCGACAATGCCGCCGGAGCGGGTACGTCTCGCAAATGGCTGCACATGCCTTTGACGCGCACAACACAATCTGTTTATTTTTTGCTCGGGACACTGATTCGTTTTACTTTACTTTTGGGACTGATGGCTGCTCCACACATCTTTGTTGCTTTTTCGAACGAAAAATAACGGAGCGCCGTGAATAGGTAGGCGTGGTTTTTGTTAGCGAGTTTTTTTATCATTCTGCTATTTCCGGTCATTTTACTGTATCAGTAAATCGTTTTCTATCTATTTCTTTATAGTTTTCACCCATGTGCACCTTTATTTCTCTTTTTATGTTTACTTTTGCAGAAATCGATATCCAGAGGTAGCTTGGGAGAGGAAGATTTTGGTCTGTAGTGAGATATTGAGGATGTTATAGGCAGACACAATGACACACATGACATCAATTCACGTTCAACATTGATCTTAGGAGAAGTAACATTGTGAATAATTTCAAGTACTTCGTTCAGAACGTTTACTGTTCTTTGTGAGCTATATAGAGTACCTACCAAACAATCAGACAGTACTAGGTAGGAGAAATTTGGATATTTATTAGGGGATACGGAGAAATAAAGAGAACGGTACTGGTGCATATCACATCATCATTTCAGACTGGACATGTGCTTACTCTGAAAGATTATCATCCACAATCTACTAGTACAAATAACACTGGCGATTGAAAGGACTTAAAGTCCAATTCGTGTTATAATGTAGATAAAATGTGCGTAGTGCCCGCCCGTGTAAACACACCTTTTGAATCTACGCACCTATAGATATCGCAGCCCTGAATATATTATCGATAGGCAGTAGGCGTCCACAGCGCGCTCGCCGGTACCGACCCTTCGCGTTAAACGCACGGTCACTGTAATAATATTCCACGGAGCTTTTACACGTTTCAGGAGCGAGAGGGTTTTTGGTGCTGTAGAGTAGCTAGAACTCAGAACTTGCTAGACTTTTTTATTGCGAAGTAAAATTGTTAATTATAATGCAAAGATTGTGTTATTCTCTGATCTCTTATTTGTTGTCAAAACTCTTCTTGTTACAGAACTGAAAGCATAGTCATTAGTTATTATAGATGTAATTCCGTAACTTTGTCAATTTGTTAGTTTAGATTTCAGAGACCTACTCGACATTCGGTCCCAATCGGTCTGCCGCGCAGTGAGTCGATGTAATAAGGAAATTGGAAGTATGAATATAGTAGATTGTAAGTGTAGTTGTTGGTGTCTGTATATTTATGAGTAGTCCAAAGCGTTTGCGACGAAGATAACCTTACTGGATAGCATCTATAAGCGTGAGTCGTTATTTGATGAATGTTATATAATAGGGTAAAAAATTTAAATTTATGTTGTACACCGCAGTTAATAGATTATTATAGGTACATCCAACGCAATTCATCGCTAAAGAATGGTTTTCAAGATAACCTTTAAACTAACCAAAAGTAAACAGCAATTTATTTTCTACGTCATAATTCTTCTACGTAGTGTTTAAATCGTAGCCCTGCTTCTGCTGCTCAGTGCCTAGAAGTAGTTACTACGATAGAGATGTTTTTAGAACGAAACGTTCCCGTTTACTCCCATAACTTATTCGGCATTAGAATGGTATTCCATATATCTCTAGGCCACGGGGACGTATAGATCAGTATAGTTGCGAGAGCCGTCAGCCTATTTTCTAGCACGGGCTTAAGTTATGAAATGCCCTATCCCATGGGAAGTACAACGAAACCGATGAAAGGTGGGGGGGTACTACATTCCTCTCCTTACTCTCCGCGTAAATACAGGTGTGATGTTATGTTCTATTATTTAATAACCATCTCATAATTATCTCCACAAATGTAATTAAATATGAAAATGGTGTATAAGGTTTTGTGATAATACTAATAAAATCCGTCTATGTTGTAATAGCCCTGCGCCAATCGGTTGTACATAACCACTTGTGCTTTATTCGAGCACAGGGTAGCGCGGGGGCGGGGGTGGCCCGGGGCCGAATCGTTAATGTCGCCCGATGTTTATTTATTCATTCGCCATATTTATGTTTCCGCGACATCCGAACATTGATGGATATTAAATTTCAACTGCGAATAAACCCGTCGGCTACCCGTGGCGGATAGCGACGTTTACAATTGCATTTTTTTTGTCTGCCGTCCGATTCGCTTCAGCGTATTATTGAATTAATAACGTTTTACAATTGTCGATTGTTTTTGCCTCTGTTTTATATTCGCCGATTGTTTTTTCATCGTTTCGTTTGTATCGCTATAACGATGCGAGGTTTTGCTCTCGACTTCGAAGCGCGGCTGAAAATTTAATCGCTGCTAGCGCTGAGTGATTTTCAATAATCCGTTTTCAGTAATAACTTCAGTGGCACGCACACGTACATTTATATCAGGAGTGTTTCATAATTTCCGTCGTGGCATTTATTGTCCATCGACACGACCTTATTGAACACGCTGACGTCATCACATATTGTGTACACGGACTTATTTGACTACGATGTAGCTGTTTTCGTGTGCCGCGCCGCGAATTGTCCTGTTGTTCTCTCTCATATCAAAATTTATTCTATTCGTTTATCTTATCTATGCTCATTTATTTATACATATAATACAGTAACAATATTACGAATCAAACTGTATTAAAGAAGTGATTTGTATGTAAAATATATTCTTTGGAATTAGTAGTCACTATATATGAGGTTGGTGTCTATGTATCTAAAATTACAGTTCTAACTATACAATCCATGAAATTTTTGTTTACCTGTTGTTATACTGTCGTCATGCAATAATTAATGAACTTTATTTAGTCAAATAAAGTTCATTAATTATTGCATGACGACATCCCACATCAAATATAGTCATATTTGATAAATTTCATCATAATCAACAATTTATAGGATGGTTTGTACAACGGGAAAATACCTCATTTATAAACAGGCAACAATTATGTGGTTAGAATAATTGATCCATATTTCATCGATATTTATTAGTAAATACTCTTGACACTCATGACCTTAAATTGGGAATTTAAGGTCATGAGTGACGTGGGTGCCATAGACACACTCCCGGGCTCCGTAGAGATAAGTAATTTCATCATACAAATATCGAACTCGAACATCCCTTCGTTATAAGTTGGTACATATATCGTTAGTCGGTTTTTAATGTACGAGTAGTCTGCGTCTAGAAGGAAAATTGTGTACCTTTTTGACTTGACACATTACATTACTTTATTACATAGAGATAACACTTATTCGTCGAGTCTCATACCGCGATAAGACCAATAAATATTGAAAAGTTTTAGCGTTGTCACGATCGGATTATGACTATTTGAAGGCGCATACAATAATAAAATCATTCATTACGCATACTTATTAATTACATAACTTCAGAACGCTGACTTGCCATTGTTGGACACGTCTCTTTCATTAAGGTGCAATGGATTCATATGACACAGTCGATGATACTAGACTGTGTGCGTCACATCGGTAATAGAGCGGAGCGCGCTCCGTGCAAGTAGCGCACAGAGCTAGCCGCAGTGCGCGGTGACATAAGGCGGGCCGCGCCGCTGGCCGGTTTCGCTCTCGCGCGGCATCCAGCGCGCTGCTCTAGAATGCGGCCGGGAAAGTGATATGGATATGTTGTTTGTATTGCACCGCCTCACCCGTTACACCATTGTATTTGGGGGTCTTCGCGGACCTATTGCGAATCACGCTTTTTATATGCTACAACTACATTATTTCAATGTGTTTTCGTTAACACACTGCCTACCCCGTACGGGACCTAGTGGGATTATGTAATAATAATATTCGATTATGATCTTCACATAAGCTCAGACATTAGAACAGGGCGTCTCGGAGTAAGTTTTGGGGTTCGAATCTTGTTTGGTCGTTTCGTCAATACATTGTTTAAACCGAAACTAGAAATTATGAAGAACATCAGTGCTGATATGTTGTAGAACATAGATAAATGCTGATGCATTATCCTTATTTAGACTTGTTTTTTATATACATACATAGGTGTACGGTTGTTTGCTGTATATTTTTATTCTTATGTTCCATCATCACTAGCCCTCTCATAGTTTTACTTTGACTAATTTGTTGGGCGAGTGCGGGTCGGCAGACATCATCCGATATCTTTACAGAGCACTTGTAACTGTGATTTTTTCCCCGTTGTTTTCCTTCATCTTTACATTTAGTGGTGTTTAATCATACATATGCAAAAATTCGTAGTTGTTATATCGTCTCAGACCTCCGAGTGGGACGCTGAAATTTGAACTATTACAATATCAATATGTCCGCTTTAGGTAATGAAGGTTTACAAGTAATTAAAACAATAATTGAACACATACATACAGTTTACAAATATACATATTTAATTGAAAAACGATTTTGCAAGTATAATAATCCCAACAATACGCCCAGGCGGCACACACTGACCTGCACCACGGCGGCCGGGCCGCCGGACGGAAGTCCTATAATAACTGCCATTGTATGTAAAATGTAACATACTTCCACTTTGGGCTGATTCAATAACACATGCCATCCTACGTATTGTTCACGTGTGACAGTGAGTTATGTGTGTCAATATGTACTTGATGAACTTGTTTTGTACCGTACCTACTGAAGGTTTTATCCTTGTTTATCCACTTTCATGTAATGGGAATTTCATGTAATTTATCCACTTTCATATAATTTAGAAACGATATGAGCACGTTGTCAAATTGTTTATTAAAAACAGCGACAGTCTTTTGTTTTTTATTTATTAGGCCACCACAAGGTACGTACGTACACGTATGAGACACACTAGCCACGTGTGTACGTACACGAACACAAGTAAGATTTCGTGCTATTGTTGTTTGATCACGTATAGATATGATAAGACGTGAAATGTGACGAAACACGATTACAAATATTGCAGCGCTGTGCGCGCCCGTACTACTTGCGTAGCAGATATGGTCCACTGTCGCCGCGTCTCTCTCGCCACTTCCCGCACGTGGAGTACGCGTGTACGTGTTTACAAGATCATTGCTGGAGTCTGCATGGCATGACAATTATCATGCTTACGTCGCGCCATTATCATGCACCAATTTACAATGCCTTGCGTTGTTATTATGTGTTTAATGTTGTTTTATTATTATTGGTATATCATTTCCCCAGAGCAATTACGGGGTAGGCTGACAGATTCGATTCCCAAATACATAACTCTATTCTTATAGACCTGACACGCTTCATCACTCCCTTCATACCCGCACGCCGGCTTTGGACAATCTACACTCCCTCATAAGCCAGTAGTTATCCGACTCATTTAACGAGATAGCTATGTTTTAGTCTTCTTCGGAATATGTAAGCATCAAAATTCGCATTGTATGTATGTCTTTTAGTTTTTCTTTCATATAATGCCTTGTAATATCAAAATTACTCATTGAACCATTGATAAACAACGGTGTACGCGTGGACATGTTAGCGAAGCCTTGATAGAAAGATTTGATGAATTTGTTTATTTAGTAAGGCAGAATGTAGTTTATTTTAGGGGATGGGTCGTAGAGGCGTTTGTAGCCGCCACGTGATTGCAGATGGCAAAATGTCTTAGTACAGAATTTCTTAGTGGAAATTACCTTCGACGGCAATTTTTCATCAACGTCTCCATCGTTCCGCTTCCGCTAACAAATATAAATGCGTACATACAATTAGGCATAAAACAAAAATTCTCACACACATGTTCGTCCTGGGTAGAATCGAACGGGTTTATCACACAAGGTCATCGCTAAACACTCAATCAACCGGCCAATGAATAATTTATATATCTGGTACATCTATAAGGCTTATTAAACAGTCCTAAAAGACCAAAACAGTGCGCTACATCTGCTTTATTTCAATATTCTTAGCCACGGATGAATATTAAAGATAATATTGTGTGATTAAGATCTACGATAGCTCGGCGACTCGCACCGACAGCCGTCGCGCGTGTCGGTCAGCGCGGGCCGGCCGAGCGGCGTGTCGTAAATATTGACGCGGAGTATCGCAGATATTGTAACTGGATACCGGACAGATGATATCTGTCTAATGGGCCCGCGGCTGCGCGGGTGCTTTGACCTTATTTTGTACGTTTGCGGTTACCCACTGCTCTACCTACGGACATATAGTGTGTTAATAGCGGTCTTGATTGGATGGGTGCCGACTTAATTCATGAAGTTTTGTCAGCACCCGAGTAGTTTCTAGAAGGTCGGCTGGAGCTCATAAAAAATGACGTCTGGTAGATGAGAACACAAAATAGTAGATGTATGCAAAAATTATGTCGTCATACACAATGATTTTAACACAGATATTTAAGTATACGAATATACTACGTTATAATCGCGAAGAAGGACTGGATTCAGTAATATATACCTACCTATTCTATTTTCACTATGTTACAGTACCTACAGGGTAAGTAGGCATCGAGTGCCATAAATATCCTCTATATATATGGCTTGTTCTATAAACATTGATCTTGATAAACGCACAGCAGTTTCCCACCTACGTCCATCAACATTTTCGAAATAAAACTGTTATCATTATGTTCGTTATGTTTGTGTTTATGTTATATTTTAAATGTTGTTTTTAACATTAAATTTAAATTGTAATTTAACATTCATGCTATAACGACGCCGTGACCACGCCGTGAGCGCGCTACGTGCGCACTTTTAAATTAACCATTTGTTATCTCTGCGCTACAATCGTGTGTTGTGTTCCGTCGTCTGTACGTGTACAGCGTCGTGGGGTGTGCGGACGGAACTCCTCGTGACGATTATCTGTGCTGAATGAGCTGTAGGACTCCGCGAGGCACGTAGAGCTAGTTGCAATAATTGAACAAGAGTGAATAACCATTTATTAGACCAAAGTGCTGTACTCTAGGATATAAGTTATATCATTACATATACATTAATGTTACATGTTAACCTATCGTTTCATACTCCCCGAGAAGGTGGTTTAAGAGATAAATTATAAAAACAAAATGTAAACTGCAAGTTTCTTAACTCGCTTAAATTGCTTTCCATATTTTGTATAGCTCTCATCGATATTATTAAAAACTAATCGTCCCAGAAATGTTACAACTCCCTATGTATATTTTTGATTTAATAATAATCTTTCTTTCATTATACAGTGAAAAATATGAAGGATTCTTCAGCACATCTAGCCAGCTCATTCTTTGAGTTACGTCGTTAATTTTCATATGCCCCTTTCCGGGGTAGTTGGGATAACGATCTACGAGAAGCAGATGACAGGACACGATTGTCGTTTGTACAGTACGTCAAATCCCGTTTGCACGTGGGGTGTGCAGGCTGGCCATTATGGTAGTGATTATGTTCAAATGGCAAATAGTATTAGCAGATCCATAGAGTCGTTTCATATTAGTCCCCGATATTAGCAATGCATAGTATTGCGTTTGACACCGGATACAGTAACTCCTACTACTTTTCTGTTTTCGTAATCCATCCACCCTTCAGACTAAAGTCTAAAGAAATCCACTGCTAAGCATATGTCTCTCCTGATTGCCGCCACTAAGCCCCTTCCGGATCTTTTGAATGTGTCTGAAAAGCAAAATGATGATTTTATTTTAGCGCCGCATCACGGACGTTTCGTTTTGGGACGTAACTATGCAATCTCGTTAATTTGGCACGGAAACGACTGTTATCAAGATTCACGTTTCGTAGACATGCAATCGTGTGAGTTTAGTTTTTACATATCAAGCTATTTACCTTAGCCGTCACATACGTCCGCGGGCAATTTTGCTCGCTCTTATTACAGGGTTACGTTCAGTTCGTCCCTTGATTGTCGTGATGAGGATTATTTAGATGAATGTAAAACAATTGGGCGTTACTCGGTGTTATCCTTAGTTGTATTTGAATGGAAAAATTGTTAGCGAATATTTTTTTATTTGTGTCAGTTCTAAAATTGAAAATGAAAAAATCACGCGATAAACATTTTACAATTTCAAATGCTCGTGTTTCGTAAACGATGACGCATGATAGTATAAAAAAGTTCCAGGACAAAGGGTCTAATCTCTGGCTCTAAGCCGATTAACAGAGGCTCCATTATACCCACCTGTCCGACCAAAGCCCACACTACATTATGTATATGTATGTATGTATGTATGTATAAGGTATCATGCGAATATGGTACACACAGAGTTCAGAATATGACGTACAATGGCCTGTACATATTTGTAGTGTGTTATGCCCGATTGACGGGAACGAAACGCCAGTAATCAGAGCGGTACATGATTGTGCGTAGATGTATCGATTGGTCGTCCGTCTGTCTGTTGTCTGTTATGTGTTATCTGCGCGGTGCATTTGTATGATCGGGGGCAGGGGGAGGTTTATTTGATTCGCGCATTCTCTTGGTACTTTGTGAAGGAATGCGATCACTAGATCATATATACTAAATGATTATAATTAATATTCTGAGTTTCATCTTATTTTGACACCTGTCACATTCATTCTCCATGCCTATGTGCTGCGCTTTCGATGAAGGGGAGAAGTAACAGGGCACGTCAGTGGGAGCTTTGTACTTGAAGGTTGCTAAGGTTACTGGTGTTTTAAAAAAAAAAAAACAATCCGTACCGGCCTTTAAAAGAAATTTATTAACAAGAGAAAAAAATCGAGCTAGGGTCGTGGGTAGGATCGTTGGCTCGATCTAGTTTGCCGTCGCAGTCCATTACTCCCTTGACGGTCACGACGACGCTGGTGCAGGCCCCTCAGCTAGAGGCTAGGACTAGGCGTGTTGCAGTGTGCCGGAACGCAGCCCTTCAAGTTGGGTTCGAAATGTTCAAACAACTTTCAATTCCAAACTTTGCACCCTGTGGATGATGTCGATTGATGATTGATGATGATGTTGATTGTGAACCCTATGCGTCTATCATCAAGGGTGATGCCAAAAGCAGTTGGTGTAGCTGTTCACAATCAGAACGGAGTTACACAAATAAAAGTAATGTAAGAACAAAGCAAAGTAGTAATAAAAACGTTATCTGATTTGTTGTGAACCTGCGAGAGCTTTGGAGCGTAGCGTTGTAAAACCACGATGTTCCAGCGGATATTACTTTTAGGTATAGTTAGGTTCTTGTTATATATGTAGATATATCTAAGTTTTGTAGAGAGTAATTATATTATCTTTACAAGCAAATCGTTAAAATGCAATGGTGATGTAAGATGTAAATATTACGGTACAGTTCTAGTGCTTGAAAGTTCGCTGGTTAAATTTTCTTTAACACTAGGTTTACGGCCGTTTTATATATACTTATCTTAACGATCACCCGTCAAATGGACGGGTAAGTAAAAATACGTATTTACTGTAAAAAATCAATTTAAACTAAATCGATTTTACTGATTGCCGTTTCATCCACTGTGTCCCGTCAGCTGCAAATTCAATTTCTCGGTGTCAGAATTATAAATAATTCGCGTCCTTATTTTCTTACGATGCATATTGACGAAGTTTTCCACTTCACTATCCGAAGATCCTTCCATTCTTCCAGTTTCAGTTGATACAAAATGTTCACTAGAATCTTCAGTTTCATCTAATTCATATTGATCTTCTTCGGATCTACTTTCAGAACAATTCTCATTGATGTTGGCAATTTTGGTCAATTTCTTATTATATCTCCTGTTTCTACTCATGATTGCTAGAAAAAAGGTATCGGCGAAAGTTAAAAATACTGTGCCCAAATTCAATTTCCCTATTGTATTACAATAAGCGGAGTCTACAATAATCGAAACTTTTGCACACTATCTTCGAATAATCTTTTTACCATTATCATTTCATTACCATATCACAGGGACAGTCGAAGCAGGGAGCTGCTTGTCCCTGTGATATGTTCGGATATCGTTGAAAACAGATACACGCAGCATACGAAACTCAAACCATACCGCAGCTCAACGTCGGCTATCTCCGCCTTTGAAACTTCCTTTTTGAATCAATACATAAACCGAATATCTTTTCGATACGACATTTAGTCCGCCGCATGTTTTGAGTTCCGAATGACGCGACGATTTTTCTTGTAAGCGATTTCCTACAATGCAAAATAACATGATACCCAGGCCTCACCACTTGCTTTATGTCACATTATCGAGCCGCTATTGAGATAACGAGTTGGTCGCATTTTGGATTTTTCATTCACTCTTATATTTATTATTGGAGGAATAATTTTACAAACGAAGCAAATATATAAGGATTGTTTACGTAATCACCTAACCTGTCAATTTGACGGATTTTAAGGATAGGTATACCACATAAAAATTTCAAAATTTAGAAAGCTTAAGAAAATAATGAGTGTATATATAAACTCTATTAATGAAATTATAAATTTACGATAATAATAAAAATTATTATATATATAAACTCTTAAACTCTTTGAATGAAATTATAAATAAACTCTTTTAATGAAATTATAAATTTACGATACAGAGTAGTTAAGATTAATGCCATGGTTTTCGATGGTTCGAAATCCTTGTCATTCACGGGTCCCGTACACCTAGAGTTAAAAATCATGTGTGTATATTTCTGAACGCTTGTCGGGCCGCGTAGATTTTTTTATAATTACTATATTCGTTAAAATATCTTTAGAATGGTAGCAGTCGCAAAAAACACATTTTCAATTCTTCCAAGCAACACATTAAATATATCAACGTAAAGAAAGTGTCATT
>DWEC01001667.1:0-12920 GCA_018245735.1 Microceris miodesmiata | reverse complement strand
GTTGCCCATGCTTTGTCGTAAGTTACGGCAAATTCCCAGTTTCCTCGATTCTCGTAATCAAAATAAGATGGAGGGACTGTCGCATTAGCCGATTAATGTAGATATTACTATTCATATATAAAGAAACAGACATGCTTAAAAAAACTTATTTTTTCGTAACATTGGTTGAAGAACAATTTCCGTTATTTACATATAATCTTGTAGTAATAAATCGTTCACCAAATTTCTAATGGTATTACTTTAAACTAATTAAAACCGTCCTTGCCTTCATTCCAAATTTCCAATGTTAGTTTTAAATAAATCACCATGTCATTTACGCCTTTGTTATCTGGTTCAATATCTATTGGTACTTTACTATGTAGCAATATTCACTGTTCGTGTATTAGTATGAAATATATGAACTCTATGCGAATATATCACAGTAAATTCCAGCACTCCTCTATTTTACACGTACCTGCTATTTAGCATGTTCCGATATTATGCAGAACACGCACTGTCTAGAGATTTTCCTGCATGTTGAACTTGAGAATGAGTGATATGATGGAAATAAAAACGACAAAGTTGAAGTTATATTCCGCGTAGAATATGATATTATGAAACACGGCGCTGTTGAATGACAATTAGAAGTAACTCAGATATTATTAAATACGAAAATGGTGATAATGCAATTTTTGGTATTATTTTATTGGGCTTAAAAATTGCAAATATAATCTTACGTAAAGCGGTGCTGTTAAATATTGAAGAGTAAAATCTTATCAATAATATTTTTGAACATAAATGTGTGTAAGCCCAAGTAAAAGCAAGTAAGTTTTATAACGTACGATAAATTTTGGTTTTTTAACTTAATTTCTCAAAGCCGTTTAACCTACTTTTACATAACTGTAAGTCTACAAATATATTTTTAAAAGGAAGAGCTACATTATAATTGAAAATGTATCTGTTCATCTGATTTAAACTTTGTGTTATGAAACTCATATGTAGTTAGTCAATTTTTCCTGACAACCATTCGTAAAGTTGCGAAGCGAATTAAATAGACACGTCATGCTAAATTGTGCAATTATTTATTAGGGAAGTCCTCAACATTTCCACATTCAAGTACATAATCTTATAAATTTATTGCTTACAAAATCTACGATCTACGGCACGTCTAACACAGCAACGTAGACTTACAGGGTATTGAGAAATACCCACTAATCTAAAGATCCACTGTGGGTTTGCTCTCGCAACTTGTGTACTAACTAACGATGAGAAAGTTCAACAAATTGTTGATTTTACGGTTAATTCGATTCGCTGCGACAATACATTTTATTCGCTGATTTGCTGTTACCTTGGCTATTTACTTTAACTCAGCCGGTGTTACATTGTTGTATTTGTTACTTTGCAGTGTTCATTTCTTGATGAGAATTGATTGAAGCAATTACGATTTTGTACTTTTGTTTAATTATGTGAGAATCATCGTGTTCTTCTTTTTTAATTTTAATAATGTCCCTTTCCTGTTCAATGAATACTGGCTCGTTGGATTTTAAAGAAATAAATAAGCGTTTCTTTTTATTTTAAGACAAGCTGAAAAATTTTATGTCACATTGGTTACAAGTACACTATACGAATAGTGGTGAGTTCGGGATTCTGCCAGATAAATATGAAATTTATCTATTTAGGCATGTTCTATTTGAATATGTCTAGGGAATATATGTGTAGAACTACAAGTACAAGCAGATATTAAAATATTATTATACTTAAAATCACTTTTATTATCAGATATTGCAAGGCTGCGATAAATTTACTTTTGCTGTCCATTCAATAGTATTATAAAAAAAAAAATATTGGAACATCTGCCAAATTTCATTTCTATGTCTCTAAGCCAAGTCTGCTTGTTCCTGGAAATATTGTTTTAGATAACCCAACACTTAGGATTGGATAGCCTTTACCGGCCAGGACCTGCATTGCCCACAAGCCGGACGGTACTTGGATTTTACACAGAAAATTGATTGTTATGCGTCCGCTGTCATAGAGTCATGCTCGAGCTTTATTATATTTATTTCTTGAATTTATTCTTACATTTCAATCCTTACTTCTTCAAGATCCATACAATTCTTCATGTAGTTTTGCTATTACATATATATTTTCTATTATTATATTATGGTTATTTCTTGTTCATTGTCAGTAATTTTCGTTTAAGCAACGAGAAAAGATTTGATCTTTCGTAGTTTCCCTTAATATTTACTGATCTATTACAGTGATTTGTTCTTCAAATTCAATTCATTGTCTCCTCTTGCAAGCTGATTATAGCCACATACGATGTAGGTACTCATTTCCATTGTAAAACTTATATAGCCATATTTGGGACAAGAAATATTTTTATTTTATATATTTACAATAAATGTGGACAGTTGATTCGATTCTTTCGCTTTTTCAATGAGATTTTTTAAGCTCTTTAATCATCTAGCTTTATTAATGGCGTGTTTACGAACATTAATCTGCATAATCCTTCCAACAGACGTATCTCCCATGTTATCAGAACAAGATAAGGCAATTATGAAAGCTGTTGCTACTGTATTTTATCATCAACTTTATCTGATGGAGGACCGCCCACGTGCTCTCTTGCCTAACGTGAATTCCTTAGTGTTTTTAATGGGTCTCATTGTTGGTCTCAGTTAAAGTTTTATTCTTCAAATACAATATAATTTTGTAATATATGTTATTACAAGTTAAAACTAGTCAATATTTTGTAACTGCTCAATTTTATATTGGTTAGTAATTAGAAAGATTAATAAAGGAAATTTTTCAGTTGCTTATATTTCTTAGAATCGCAAATACATGACTAAGAAGAACTGTAATATTATGGCCCTTCATAATATTCACCTCAAAGCGCGTGTAATAAAATATGAAAAAATTCAAATATTTTAGTTCATCCTTCTATTCTCAGAATCCATTAGTTCCGTTCTCTATTATTTCACAATTCGGTCCGTTTAGAAGCGGTTTTACCACATTTCTGGGCCCAGCGGCTTCGTTTTTTTTCCGTACCTCAAAAGGGATCAATTAGTCACGCCGTGATGCCATACAAAAATGTTCCGTTGTAGTGACTGACCGTCTATGAAAGATCTACATACAACCGACTAAAATTTGTTAAAACAGGAGCAATTAGAGTATAACTATTATCAAATTAGATTAACTTTTCTTATAAAATGACTTGGGAGCAATGATTAATAGCAGTTTTTTTTTTATTTACTTCTAACCAATCAAATATTTGTAAATGTATATTTAAACAATCTTGTATAAATTGACTTACTCCATAAAGGAATATAAATAACAGATTAGTAAATTAGCTTAATCTTTTAGAAGCTAATGTTCACATTATTCTTCCGGCACATTATTCCCGCTGGTAAGCAGCAACAAACGTACGTTCTAAAATACGCGTTCTAAAATACGATGCATTCCTAATTTTCTGATGTCTCTGTTACTTTTCCCTTAGAGATTTAGTTCCATTTAAGATTGAACGTAATATTAGATGGACTGTCGAAGTCAATGGCCATTCGGCTCTATAGTCGTCAGTGACCAATTAACTTCACGTGACCTGAGAACCGTATGCTTATTTAAATAATTTAAGCTACGTTAATACACGCTCTTAGTCACAAAGAGTACAAATTCAAAATCGATTCCGTTTCTTTATGTCGGGCTGCACACAATTTTATTGCCCATTATCTACCCTACGGCACCTGCTGTCCAAACTTTGACCTCTTTACATAATTGTCTTCAAAGCAATCCGAAACCATCCTTAGTGTTAAACGCACAAGAATTGAATTAAATTGCATTTGAATAAACAAATAAAAAGTGGTATTGTTCGTTCTGTATTGTATGCTTGATGTCACCATTCTTAAATGGACTCTAATTTTAATGTCACAGTGTTCAAAGAGAGTAGATCGACCACGAGACTATACAAATATGTTCTGGTGCTGTCGATTATAGTCTGTATTGTTAGCATGTTAAGGTTTTTATGATCGGTCAAGTACAAATATCAGTGCGCTTTCCCATGCTCAAACAAGGGTTATTGTTTTAGGTGATGCACGCGCGCATGTGAAGATGGCGCGGGGGAGTGCGCTCCTCTTGCTATGGGTGGTCGCGGCGGTCGCCGACAGCAAACACGGTGAGTACTTTGTTGTTACCGATCTCATTGTAATTTTATTTTCATTTGTCATCGCTCACGGCGCCTTCGGTCTCTGTTTATATCCCAGTACACGCTTCGTAAACAATTACATTCATAGCGAACTTCATAAATCAAAAGAGATATGTTCATTAGTTAAGTTCTATGTAGTTAAATTTTATTTTTAAATGAACGAAAACTTGCATATATTAGATACACATATAAAAACAAAGAAATGAAAAAACTTTAATGTTATGAATTTCGCACTTGAAAATGCAAAAAGATCCGGTCGTTTTTTGCACCGCGTTGTAAATGTCTAAGGGGTCTGGGTAAAAAAATTAAAAGATAAGGTAAAAATTTACTAAGGGCGTTTTCACCTAATCTTAAATTAGATAAGTGAGGGTACGACAAAAGAGATAGCTGTCGCCAACTTTTGGAGGCGCTTCAGACACTCCTCGCTTTTTACTTGAAAAATCGCTTGAGAATCTCAGAATGAACATTTCAGTGAAATCTCGTATGAAGGTTCCGTACCGAAACCTGGATGATTAAGACAACCTTTTTCTTTTGAATTTTATCAAAGTATGAGTTTGAATGCAAGATACCTACTATAGTGAAGAAAGTGAATATTAATGAGACAGATTTAATATAGAATTTAACAGTTTGTTATAATGTCTAGTAATAAAGTACCACCAAATGTTAAATGATTTATTTCACACTTTTGTAATAATAATGTTGAACTCTAAAAATGCTAGAATTAATAAGTTCTAATAACAGTTATTACAAAGCAAAATCCTACCAAAGACCCCTAAAGCCAAAAAAGCCGTTCAAGATTAGAAAGGAAGGTACGAAGCGACGATCTCGCAAAAAACACTTAATCGTGACGATGTAAGTGCTACTTCCGAACACGACTATCCCATTAAAGCTATCTATAGAAATGCTATTATGTCTCATGTCTCAAGATTCAAACTCACTCAAAGATAAATACATCGGAGATTAAGATGCAAAGACTAGGGGAGTTGTTTCAGTTACATCGAATAACTAAGAAAGTAATCAGCGACTTATAAACTTCAAAAATCGCCGTTATGAGACAGAAACATAAATAGTGATAATGAAATAGATGAAGGAAAGCACAACAATGTATCAACAGCTTTTATAAGTGATTTTAATATTGATCTGATTGTAATGAAGACAAAAATTTATTTTAATTCGAGACAAGTTTTGTAGCTCATCGTTGACGTGTTCGAGGTGGAACTAGTCGAGGTGCTTAGAGTAATTGATGAAAGCGAAGCAGCAAATCAATTTTATTAAGATTACAGCAATTTATAAGCCCGAGGTGTGAGAATGATCAGTTAAAATTTTATTATTATAAGAGAGAGAGTCTATTGAACCGAGTAATTATTTGAACGACAAAATTTCAAGAAAGGCATTTGACTAAGCGTCATAAGACCAACCAATGAAGGTTTCTATTAATGTGTCATATTAAAATTCTATGCTTATATTTCACCATAACGTACATAGTACAAGACTTTTATAAATTATTTCTTTATTTAAAAACGATAAAGTTGTGATAAATCGTTTAATAACATAACTTTCATTACAAGAAGCGTTACATATAATGTAGTAGTTCTTATACATAATTCTTAAAAGGATTTTGAATGTAAAAAATATAATTATTATACGCTGTGTTACACTCAATACGGAACTTAATGTCTAAGATGAAATTGCTACAAGCAAGGAATCAGAACATGTGAACTGGAAACTACACTCGTATATTAGAAATAGAAATTTAAAGTCCATTTACGTTGAAATACGAAACTCCACCACTCCCAGCTGGCGTGAATGAAACGGAAAATAATAGCTGGAGACTCCCAGGAGATGCCATTATAACTCGACTAACAAAGGGATTATCTTGTTTGGGAACCTCTTGACGGGCACTCGACGACTCTTTGTATGTATCGTGTTACATTTTCAATGTAAAGGTGGCTATTCAAGCAGTTTTTGTAGGTGTGGTAGTCCTTTGTATTTTTTCAACATCAGGGGTGAGAATTCGTCGGTCTTGTTTCTCAAAGGATACGTTCGGTGGTAGTTTTAGATCTTGGCTTGCACCTTGTTACATTGTTAATGGCGGATGATGGCCCTGTAAAAAAAAATTAAGGACATTCGCACTAGGGCTAATTTTTGCTGTCTTTCCTTTCTTTTTCTTCTAAGATACTATGTAGTACTTACGTTTTTGTTGTAAATAATCCTGATCCTAAGTCGTTTAAGTAAAATACCCTAACATGGTATTATAAACGTTGGTTATTCATCATACTTTCCACAAGATCTTGTCTTTCTTCACTCAGATCGTAAAGTCGTAAATACTAGAGAAAGTTCTAATACCTTTTAAAGCACTGGCAACGCCTCTTATTCAGTACCAAAGGTCAAAGACAAATACCTCAAAGAAATTGGATCTTATCATATTAAATCTTATTATAGGTGAACCTATCATGATATAGGTAAATAATTTCTCATTAGTGTAATGGAATGGCAGAAATGTCTTTGAAGATTTATATTGATTCAACCACAATACTTTAAAATTATTTTTTTATTGTTTTATAGATATGTCTTTACATTGTGTTGACAAAACAATATCAAATATACATTTATAATGATTTTTAGATACATTGACTTGTAAGTCATTTGAATATTTTGGATTGCCTCGTTGGTCGTGTTGGTTGCAAGTGCGACTGCCGATAGGGAGGTCCCGGGTTCGATTCCCGGGTCGAACACCACAAAAATTTTCTAATTTAGAATTTCTAGTAGTGGTTCGGAGTCTGGATATGTGCCCGATGCATGGCAATAGGCTGACCACCTATTCCATCATGGGACGTAAACGTAACCGGTGAAATGAGGGAGTGTTCTGCATTCCTCTGCCTACTTCTTAGAGAATTACAGGCGTGAAGTTAGGTTACATTTTTTTTTAATATTTTAATGATCTGCCAGCATTAGCATTCATATTAGGGACGATAAAATTGTATACGATGAAAGTATAAAATTACTCAAATGTAAATATACATTAACAGACAATGAAACAGTAAGAAGCGGTGCCCATTTAACCATGACTCATAATACAATAACAGGAGACCCTTACGAGCTTTAACGTCCCCTAACATTTGATTTACTTACGGAAACGTAAAGCAAATCGCTCCGCCCACGACTCCATTAACTAGTTCGAGTGCATCTTTTTATGTCTCTCTCGGCGCTAAGTGCATTTACGAGTAAACTGCATCAAGTTGAGTGAAGCGTCTTCGCGTAGACGGATGCGAAAGCACCACGCCTGAATGTTTTATTACGTCTTCCCTTGAACCGATATATCAGAACTCACGTACTCGCCTCTCGTGATTTATTTCTCTAGCTCATAATATTGTTCGGGTTTATCGGCACACTAAAAAACCAGACGGCACGCCACAGCCCCGAGGAGAGGAACGCCCGATATCTACACCATTAGACTCACACTGTTTTATTCGTTCCATATTTGGATCGAGTACCACTTACTATGTGTTATTGCTTGTCTGTGTAATGTTTAGTGATAAAATTGTGAGTGAGCCGTTAAATAAAAATTTAATAGGTCCTATTACTCAATAACTTATTTCAATACAACGCTCAGGTTTAGTGGTCCGATAACACTGAAGTGCTCCGGTCGCTTTAAAAGATAGATATACTTTATAATAAGCATTAAATGTCTCTAAGAGGATCAGTACTGAAATCTCGATGTTAATGATTTAATCTATAAAACTTAAGTACAGCTAAATAAAATACGATCGGTATAAACAAGACGTGAATGTTAAACTAATTGTACTATTTCTTCTCTTTGAAGGTATAGAAGATAGGCAACGCACTGAGCTCATCCGAACGTAGAGAATATGTGCCAGATGTTGATTAAGTATTTCCCATCAATAAAGTCCTCCGCTATCCAAAATAGCATCGAATTCTATCGTAATTATCCAAATACCGGGCGAAATGACAGCGGTCGGCTTCTTTCAAATAGACAGCAACGGATAAAGCCAATTTGATGAGTTTCAGTTTGTTTTTAGATCTCGTAAGTAAACACTTTAAGAATTCGAACATTCATCAGAGACCACATATTTCACTTCGTGTCGTGGCGATAAGACATCTCTCTATTCCATTAATATACTGATTATGCTGCATTCGAAATTATTTTGAAGACGAAGTATTTTAAAACTAAGAAAACATTGTGTTAAGCTCACGGCGTTCCAATCCGATTGGAATCTCAACGCAAATAGCCGTTAGACCAACGATTGAACGGTTCTCGTTGCAATTGTAATGATCTGTTAACATTGAAAGTAAAGACATACCATTGATTGATCTCATGAACTTTCTATAGCCGTGCGTTCACACAACCGATGCGCAGACATTTATTTACAATTTACAATCGCTTCGTGACTTGCATCCACTGGTTTTACTTGAGCTTCTAGTAACATGGCTTACCGTAGTTCCTCAATCACCATTAAAATTGTACAAGCTATAACCGTTCTTAACATAACACCACAATGTCTTTTACAGCGTGCACGGTAATAAAGAAATACTTGCCACCGATTCGTGTTCTTGTAAATGGAGTTTCGTCACTTACCAAGATAACACTTGAACGCAGTCACTTATAAGCACCATGAACGCTTGATATAAAGGGCGACATGAATAACGAAACGCCTGATTTAAAATATCCGAAAGCTCACGAACATCTTCACATGATAAACGTCAGTAATACGTATCAATTGGTAAACGTTAATTAAAATTTTGTAAAGGGTTCAGTGCCTTATCATACGATGGTCTGGTGTTGCGTTAGAGGAGGGAGGCCACAAACCGGTTATCAATCAAATCGGCGCTAAAAACCAATTAAACTTGACGCACAGTCGCTGATGAAGTGGTTACACAAACCAAAACGATAATAGACGTTCGACGCGGGATAAGCAGGTCTTAATCAAATGCCTGCTCGATTCAACGTCTAACAGAATTCCAAATCAACTTACCTATGTCAGAATAAGTGAACGTGTGACAAGGGCCAAAGCTGTGTAATATTGATTACATTCATGATTACATAAAGTTTGTTCGTTTAGGGACTACCTACGTCAATATCAATGCTCGTATAATATTCTTGGGAAGTGGAAGTTGAAACTTGATAGCGCCATGGTAACGTAACAATAGTTCCCCAACATTAATATTCAGTTGAAATTAATTTGCCACGTATTAATGAGATAAAGCATCTGGAGGAGATTTTGAAACTAACGGACTATTAATGATAGTCGTTACAATCACATTAAATAAAACTCAGGAAGTAAAATGACATAGGCGTTTCTATGTGAACATTTTAATATATGTACCTAGTTCATTCTGGAATCCTGCCTGTTCCGACCTTCTAAAAGCAAACTGGCATCTTCAGCATGAACTAAATGATAGATTTGGAAAAATCTTTATATATTTAATATGTAATTTAGTCACTAATATACATATATATACCTACTATTAAATAAGTATAAAATGCAAGGTTAGGAGTTCTCAGGCGAATTAGAATTTTAATGATTTTAATACGATAGCCGCAATCGTAGAACGGGAAAAGGTCTCGGAACAAATCCCATTAAGGAAAAATAGATTCCAGGAGGAAATAGCATTCGGTCCCCACAAAAACGGAAATAGAAATATACTGAAAGGAAGTGAAACTAATTAAGTTATCCTCGCTTCACGCAACTTGCGGTTATTTTCGTACCATTCCACTGCTCAAATAATAATACAATGCTAGAGGTATTACTGTCAACGCTCTTAGAAGAGTAACATACACTGATGGGCTGATAACAATTTCTGAGCGAAATTATATAGAGGGTGACATCAAATTTGTCGACCTCGTAATTTTAACCCTAACGCTTTCACTTTCGGTCGATTTTAGATTGGATGCGAAGGGATAAGTAAAGTGGGGTATACGGTATCCAAATATCTATGTTTTGCGAGTAAACAGGCGTGAGTGATGCGTCAAGCCAGGTGCGGACTTTTGAGAGAAATCGATGTCGGTACTAGGGGTACGTGTTATTATGACAGTTGCCGTTTATTTTAACTGACACAGGGCATAATTAACGTTCTCCAATTAGAACGTGTTTAAAGTTCAAGAGGACTGCCTGTACTATTAACGCTTATTGGAATAACATAAGCCAAGCACTTAACTGCACACATTGATCACTCCAAACGACATTTCTACTGCATGATTATAACTTTATTAATGATTAATGAGACATACCAAGATAACATTTATGACCATTTACTAGTATAGATTGTAAGCGATAAAATTATAAACAACAGGGAAATAATTTATTGCATAATTTACAACAGAATATTTTTGCATATATAAATCTCGTTGTTAGCCTGGACTCAACCTTTAACATTCTACATTCCAACACGACTAAGCTGTCTATTTTGGATAGTAGACATAATACAATTATTGTTTATGTTGACTCCTAAAGAATTTAGCTCTTGAAACACTGGGACATAATAATAAGCCAACCTGACCAGAGATAAATATTCAATAGGTCGGATCTAGTAATAGATTTACTCGATCTTAGTAATCTTATTAAAATAGTGGTACTAAATCAAAACGTGACAGTTATCCAAAAATTAAATTAGTATTTACTTTTGTTACAGATGTGTCCAGTTCAACAGAACCAGAACACACGACAGCACCACCAACACCACCTGTACCTCTTCGTCCTGAATATGCACACCCAGCTGGCGTAGAAGCATTAGATCCTTACAATTCAGAGAAAAACCACCCACCGCCACACCACAGAGATTACTTAGAAGAGGACTACGATCACGATGTCCACAAAGAAGATGATCATGACAATAGAGAAGAAGCAGATGAACTGCCGTCTCTATCCGGCGACCATCTGCTTCAAAGTTCAACAGATGATTTACCAATGTTCCTATTAGAACCGCAACATGCATTTGTAGTCCGTAACAAGCCAGCGATGTTGAGATGTCGCGCGGCGAACGCGTTGCAAGTATACTTTAAGTGTAACGATGTAAGATCTGTAGCGAGTACTCAGTTCGAATTTGTCGATCCTCAAAGTGGTGTGAGAATCGTTGAGGCTGAGTGTAATGTGACTAGAGATCAGTTGGAAGAGTATTTCGGTGAAGATAGATTTTCCTGCACGTGTCACGCTTGGAGCAGCCGTGGCGATATCCGAAGTCAACCTGCCATTGTGGAATTAGCTTGTGAGTATTACTTGTTCATCTAACACGTAATATTAAATGTTTGTCCTAAATACAAAACTGACAGCAAAATAAAATTACGTACATAATATTAATGCTTTTTGATACATAAATGTATGTAATACCAGATCAATTATTTCACATACAGAATCTACTATTCCTCAAGAAACACATACATTTATAAAGACACCGAAACCTTTTGAAGCAGGAGAGTACGAAAGATGATTATTCATGTAAAATAAACATTAATGGTAATAAACGGGCCGATAATTTCGAATCAGCTATTGGAATAGCTTTTAAAACTAATATTTCCGGTGCAAATGGCGTATGATGTAACGTTTCATCGAACTTCATAATTCCTGAGTTCCGTTCGTAAATATAGACTGACACACTTTCATTTTTCTTCTACCATGTTTGAGCCATGACGCTTCTTTTATAGCTTTGGAAACGGAAGACGCTTGTTATTTATCGTGTGTTTTTCCTTTTTCTTTATCTTAATTATGTTGTTCCAGGAGTTTTGTCTTATGTAACAGAAAAATGTCTATTTCCGTCGGCACCTTTGTGTGCTTTGCATTTAGAGGTCGCAAACCAAGACACCTCTTGTGATAGAGTTGAATGGCATAATGAGATTCAACAATGACATTAATATTATCTGTTGTTTCATTACTGAACATAAAATAATTAGGTTCATTAGAGAAAATAGCTTTAAGTTTTCCATTAATTTTAATTAAAATACGCCTTTCAACTAAAACCTTTGAAAGATTGGAGCTTGACAAATTGACACGTAGTAATCTCAAGTGAAAGTTAAGTTTATAACAAACTTCGTTCATTTGATGTTAATAATATACAATATTATATGTAGAGTATTCTTCAGTTAATTTAATAACGAAACTCTTAATTTGTTTGCCGCTTAATTTATATTGAAGATAAATTTCATGTATGCTAAAATAATAATTAAGCAAAGCTCACTCGGAAACCCTTAATTCATATTCTCATCAATAATGTAATAACTTATATTTATTAGGTTTTTATCTGTAAAATATACGTCGTCAAAATGAATGATGTTTTTTAATGTATAGTTATTGAAAGCTCATATATAATTATTGTCCATAAATCGATAGCAGTACCTAAGTATATATATAAAGAGGTTTATTCGATGGGTATGCAAATAGGGCCGAACAAAATTGATTAATATTAAATCTTATTAGATAGATATATAATTTCGTAACAGAAACACGTTAGATCTCTAAGGATAGAGATAGACACCAGGCACAAGTGCTATACCTAAATTATGTTTGAATAATTGATATTTAAAAATACTAACCGAGGTATTCTTTCTGTAGTAAAATTTGCGTTGAAAACAAATCATTTTTATGGCATAACCGTTACTCCGCCGTAAGATTTCACACGGAAATTCTCAATACGATAGATGGAACTAGGCGGGAGTCGCTACCAGTTTCCCCAACAAAAGATGTATGTTTCTACTTACATTATAAAGTCCATTACGGCAGGCCTCGATTAAACC
>DWEC01001666.1:0-12923 GCA_018245735.1 Microceris miodesmiata | reverse complement strand
CAAAATAATGATTTTTTACGCTACGAAATAATATGTAAGGGATATATATACCTGTTAACCTTTATAAATACTACCAGTGGTAAATATATTTATTGTACATTGAACTGAAATAAATAACTGTTATGTGCCTGTATATCATACTTGTTACAGTGTAGTCAGTCCATTTGTTAATCTAGACCCTGACCCGCTAAACTTATGATTGTTAAATTAGTTCTATAGCTATCGTGGCTCATTTCATGTTACATCTAAAGAAATCTCTAGAAAGATAATTCAAGAATGACCGTTTCTGTTGTACTGTTTGAAGCTAGGTCATAGTTGTAAGTAAAAATCTAACTATTGGACTACCGAATTGTCGTGCAAACTAAAAAATATTTTTTCGTCTTTATAATTTCATTATCATTAACATTATCAATTCTTTTGTATCTTGTCGGAATGAGAACATCAAAACCATTGTCGGTCACGATAGCTAAGTGAGGACTTAAATGTTTTTTTTATCTATTATTTCATACACAAGTAATGGCCAAGGGTACGTTTCTAAGTTAGTCTTGTACAGTTGGTCTTATTTTTGTGATTAGGCTAAAGCTTTTGTACTTAATATTGACTTGAGTTGTGAGGACCCGGTTGGTCAACGTGAGAGAGTGTATTTACCCAGCCCATGGGATTCATGTACCTTGTGTGAAGTTTAGTGGTATCCAATACAATGTATTTTATATAAGCTATATATACTATTAATGGCCTATTATAATTTTATCGTAATCATAAACTTGGGAGAGCTAATTACAGTTGGAATTTCAAAATGATTTACATTAATTGTCTGTCAGATAAATTGAGATTCATCGTCGTCAGGTTTCATTGTCGCGAATAATCGTGTTTATTATAAACAGTTGGTACAATGTAAATTAGTCCAGGGTTCGACTGGGTAAGCCCACTGTATCAACACTATAATCATCATCATCATCATCATCATCATCATCATCATCATCATCATCATCGACCCTATTATCATTCCTCAGTTGTAGAAGGACTTTCTCTAAAATTACAAGAGCTAAGGCTTAATATAATACGGTCTTGTAAACTTTATGAAGTGTTAGAAGTGGAGAAAGAACCTGAGTGGAGACCAAGGCGTGTGGGTTTTCTTACGATGGTTTTATTCACTGTTCTAGTAAGAGACAGTTAGTTTTAAAATGCACCTTTTTTGGAGATGTTTAGGACAGCTTGAGTTTATTGTAGGCCGGGAGGCTGTTGCGGAAATAAAATTATGCAACACTTGGATAACTTTATTTCTTCGCTACTCCTTCCACAATGGCCGAATTTAATGTGTAGGGGTCTGTACCAGTCAACCCTTGCTTACTATGAAGATACGTGACGAGTGTCAAAAATTAAACGACAAATCATTAAAAAAATATAAGTGCGAGTAAAAATAGTCTCAAATACAACAAAAAAAAATTGACTACTTATACATATTCTGTCTAAACCGAGTCTGCAAAAATGTCTTCATAAAAACATGTTTATGAGTAGATTGCAGTAAACCATTCTAAACATATCCGCCAAGATATTTGGTAGTTGCTGTGCAGTCATTTCAGTTGGCCATCAAAATGGATGTAAAATAGTCAATAAAATCAGTTTTTATAGTCACAATAATTGCTAATGTTTCGTGTGCAAAAAGCATTTGTTAGTTAAAATTGCAATTTGCTATATATCACTGCTGTCACCATGGAGACTGGTTGGTTGCGAAAGTTATTAAATTTTTAGATATCTCTAAAATGTAAACTATATACAAATATTATATGTATTTATTGGAATAAAATACCATCGCGTTGCATAATTTTATAAAATAGCTTAAAATCTCTGCTAAATTGACATTGATTAACCTCTGCCAGGATTTAGCATGTTTCTTTATTGACTATTAAGCCTATGGAAGGGAAGCTGTAAACAGGCAAGACTGACACATGTGTCATTGATTCTTACAGCTTCCTTTTGAATGACGTGTGTTGGTCGTGACTGGCTGTCTCGCGTTAGGCCATTCCCATGCCAAAGTCACGCTCTTAATGACTTTGCTTAGTGTAACGATTATACCCTAGTAAAACAGGTGTCGAGAGTTTTTTTACGATCTGTCTACCGCATATGTGGTTTATAAAAGCAGATCAAAGAAATAATTTATATCATTACTGCTTTAACTCTTATGAAATGTTGGTAATTTACTTTATATTGAATTAAAATGTAATCTGTCTGTATTTGATGCCAATGAAAATTTCAGATTCTTAAATAATTTCTATTTCTACTGCTTAGTAAAGGGACTTACTTGATATTTTTCAGTCATAAATTCTATTAAAGCGAAAAATTCTAACGGGAGCCTCAATGATAACAACAAATCTAGATTAATTTTAGATCTATTTTTCTTGTTATGTGTTAGATAAATATGAAATTACTTAAAATAGACTAGCATTAAAAATAATAATAACGATAACATAGTTATTAATTAGCAGTATTAAGACTTTATTAAAAGTAGTAGAAGCTAAAATTAGTCAGTACCATATCCGAAAGAAATCGTAAATTAGGGTGACAATATGTTGGTCGTAGTTAAGACCGAATATATACATTTCGCAACTACAATACTTATACATGTCGTGTTGATTGCTTTCAAAAGTAACCTTTAAAAACATCCAATGTGTCATCGGAAGTAATGGTATTCGGGATAACGTGACTCGCATCATGCGCCCAGCGGCGCTGCGCGGGCGAGTGACACGCATTAGAGATTTATATCTCACCAGTGATAACGTCATGTACACCGAATTATATATATATGATATTTTTCTACGAGTATACCGTGCCCTTTTGTGTCTATTCATCTTAGTCTTTATATAACTTATACACATTTATTACCTGTTATTCGCGTTTTCATTAGTGTATAATTTAAAAGAGTTCGCAGACTGGTTATGTACAGTACTTCAGCACAGACATTATTAGTTATATTTTATATGGCATTGATTCACATTGATTTTTCGCGCCATACTGCTCGTATAAACAAACTCGAAGGGTTTTTAGCATTTACAGCATCATTCTAGGTAGCATTTTTCATGAATATGATTGCAATATCCATAAATTTTTTTTCAAATCCGACGGATAATTTCAGAGATTAGCGCGATCAAACAACCAAGTCACTCAGTTTTATTAGGTTATGGCATATACATACATTGTAAAGCAAACATATTTGTGTATAGATAGCGAAAACTACACATTCTATTTACAGCGCTTTCGAACTTTGTTACGAATTTAGCGGTCATTTTTCGGAAATATTCTCCACCTCATACAAATGCACTTGAAAGTCGAGTTACGAGATGATACGTGTCGATGGACGTGTTCGTGAGAGCTTTCAGGTGACGCTGACCTCCGGCGGGCCGGGCGATTGGCAGGCGTCCCAACAATTCAATGATTATACTAACCGCACACTTTTAGAATTTTTGGTGTTCTACTAACTTTAAATAATATTTTTTGGTGAAATATTTATATATCTAGAATCCCCAAGACAGCCTCTTAGCTAGTGTAGACAATAAAACTAAATATCACATCACGCCTGTAATCCCCGAAGGGGTAGGCAGAGGAGTGTAGTACACTCCCACGTTTTACCAGGTATGTTTTCATCCCATGGAATAAATAGCTGGTGAGTCTATTGCCATATACTGGGCACAGATCCAAACTCCGTGTCATTACTAGAAATTCTATATTAGAAAGAAGTTACAATCAGTTACAAGTATTAAAATGCTATGTTCAAGAAAAAATGTAAGTCACGATTATATACATATATGTATTGTTTACTTTGTTGCTACAAATTGCTACAGAGCTACAAGGCTTAAAACGCTGTGTTAAACAATAAATTATACAACGGTACATGTTCTCTTTGGCGCTATGTTATTTTTTATCTATGTTTGTTTTGAAGATAATCATGTCTTTAAGACAGACTCGTTGGTCGAGTGGTTGCAAGTACGACTGCCGATCGGGAGGTCCTAGGTTCAAATCCCGGCTCGGGTGCTATTGGATTTTTCTAATTTAGAATTTCTAGTAGTGACTCGAAGTCTGGATCTATGCCTGGTGTATGGCAAAACGCTCACCACCTATTCCATGGGACGCAAACGTACTTAGTGACCGCTGCTCTGCCTACCTCCTCGAGGTTCACAGGCGTGATGTTATGTGTCTTTAGGACATACTCGTAAGTGTGGGGTTATATAAAACGTCATTGATTTGCTATTTACTACCACTTCTCGTTGTAAGCAGGGTTTCAGAGAATTTATTTTTTGTTTTACATTTCAGTAATAGGAAATTTGATAAAACATACTAAATCCTAAATTTGATCGTACATTTCATGTTATAAAAAAAGAATCTAAAAACTAAAATTCACGGAACTAGGTCCATTTATAGAGATAATTGTTGATAATAATTTTCGATGACAGAGAGTGATCTCTGCCCGTGCCAATGAATGGATAATAATAAATGAGCATGCAGTATGAATTGTTTGGATGAGTCATTGGAATGAAAGAATGAGATGGATAACAAATAGATTTGTACCGTCTATAATATGCTCGTGACGTTTGCGTATGTAACTTCCGATGCACACTTGAAGGGGCTCATCTAAAATTAAAGAGATATATCTTCAGACATGCATATATGTACTTAACATATATTAGCGAAGAATTAGTAATGAGAAAAGTTCTTTAGAAAAACTTTATTAATAATAAACAAAAAAATTACTTACCTATTAAAAAATTACCTATAAAAAATACTAATTATACTAATTAAACACAATGACACTGAAAGTCCTATTCCTATGATCTTAATATTCTTATATCTACACACCAGGTTCCTTACGGGGTTTACAGAGACCATCTGTAACCTGATTTAACGGTTGCAGGTTGCATTTACATGTATATTAGCGTTATCTACTATTCGAGTCTACTGCCTGTTCGTTTGCGAATTCCTTGACATGCAATAAACAAAAAAGCGACGTTTATATTTCATATTGTGTAAATAATGTTTATTTATTCTAACAGAGTTTATTTCAATCAATGCTTCGGCATTGATAACATCTTAATCAAGTACGTTGGTTCGCCGGAAATCGTGTTTATTTAATGGGAAACGCCTATATATAATGAAGTCATCCTCTCATGTGGATCACGGTTTCACACGATTGGAATGTTATACGTAAATATAATTTACATAATGGAATTATCAAATTCCAAAGTATCTAATCGTTCAATCTAGTCTAATATTAATTTAATGTAATATTAATCTAATCTAAAGTGTCTACGTGGCTTCGAGACACCTATTTTCAAGTCTATATATTAAAAATGCGTCTAAATAGCCAGGTCCTTTTTGGCGTAGGTAGAGAGAACGAATGCCTTTCCTTATTACTTATTATTATTATTTTATTATTATTATTTACTATTATTATTATTCTTACAGAACTGATGCGCTTCGTCTATTTTCATAAATATTTTTAGTAAGTAGAAGTGATGGTACTGAGTAAGAAAGCAGTGACTCTAGTTACGAATGGGTTTTGGTTAGCATTTAGTAATTATTCATATGTACATATGTTTCCAATCTTTTTATATAAGCATATGTATGCCTCTATAGATTGTATTGATTACTCTCGACGTCTTTCCGTAGCAACACGTGTATATGATAAGAAATTAACATTATTTTATTTTTCGACTTAAACTGATAACTTAAAGATCGTTATCGTTACTAATCAGTAAACATAAAAGTCTAAAAAGTGCACATTTCTCATATAATAAATATCACGATTGTAAACATACCTTTAATTTAAATGTTCCTTATATTCCTTAGAAGAGCTCCCGATGTCCCGAATCCTCAACAGGTACCACAAAACGCATCCATGGTCCATTCCATAAAAGTGATTTTCAAAGTAGGTATTTATAATCATTAAACACCTGTTTACACAACATAAACACGGTTTGGCCAGAAAATATGGCATGCTACGGGAAGGTCAGCGCATGTTCTTGAAAGCTCTATTTACGAACCTGACCTGGTTATCGGCAGTAAAAATTTCAGGGTAACTTTGACGACTGCAGGGGACGGTCGTTTTATATTTATAATGTCGTTTGAGTATGACTTTTTTGCTAACCATACAATATGACGGTTAGTCGTTTTCGTTGCGTGATGGCAGTTGTAAACGAGCTATAGGAAAGTAGCCTCGAATAGGGTTGTGGGAATAGGAGAAGTATTATCAATTAGTACAGTACCTACATATAGCTTACAAAAGATTACTGATTATCATTAGCATCAATTATTAAAAGGACTGTAGGAGCAACACTCTTAGTAGCATTTACCCGGCTAGTATACGCCAGTAAAAGTATGGGAAGTACTTATTGACTAGAGTCTTTTCTTTTCAAAGTTCTTCACATACGCATTGCTGCTTCTGGGGTAGGCGCAACTAATATAGGTACACGAAGACTGATATCCATACCTTTTAGACTGAAATAAAAAAAAAACATAAAACGTAACCTCACGCGTATAATCCCCGAAGAGGTAATCAGAGGAGTGTAGTACACTAACGGTTCACTGGTTACGTTTACATCCTATGGTATGTGAGCCTATTGCCAAAAACCGGGCACATATCCAGACTTCGAGTCACTACAAGAAATTCTAAATTAGAAAAATCGAATAGTACCCGACCCGGGATTCGAACCCAGGACTTTCCGATCGGCGACCGCGCTTTCAACCACTCGACCAACGAGGTATTCAAATATATGTTCTATAAGTTCATTAATATAGGTATGCATATTAGAATATCTTGTAAATATCAGGTAATTGTTGTAGGAACTGTATCTCGTTGCCTATGTTTCAATGCTTTAGTTTGACTAACAACCGAATACCACATGACATCACTGTAACCTTTTCGAACTGAAGAACGCGTTGATGTGTCAGACGTGAAAAAATTTGTGAATTGTGAATTTGTGAAACGTGAATCCAGAATACTTTTTCTAATCGGAAAACCATAATACGCGTGTAATACGTGAGAAGTTATTAGAATGCACTTCGCACTAAAATAGCCACAATGCATTGTATTACATCACGCCCACGCACCCGCGCGCTGAAACATTGGCGTAAATACAGCCCCGGATATGCACGTAAATAGGGAATGTTGTCATAGTATTGGAATTTGTACGTCAATTTCACAACAGAATATAGGGCGAGAACGTGATTAATACGGTTGTACGTTGTTATGGGATAAACAGATAAAGTTCTGTTAGATTTCTAATGTACTCAACCGTATTTAAGAAAACGAACATTTTATGTTGATTGAAAAAATTGATATCACGTCGAACTGTTTTTTGAGTCATTCAAATACAGCAATGGAAAATTTTACAGCGCTGCTTCTGAGGATTCATTTTAGTAACTTAATTTGTAATTTAAGTGGGCAAAAATTGATACATTTACATCAATATCTCATAACATCTAAACACTTAACAAATGAACCTAATCAGTGTTAACCCATAAATGTATAAAATAAAGACTGATGCAGCTTCGATTTTAAATACATATTTTCTATTTAAATGATGGTCACAATAATTTAATATGCAAAAACAGCACAGTTATTGGGCACGGTCATCATGAAAACAACTGTAAAAGTAGATTTTGTAATATTGCACGGCGTCATGAGCGAATTCATCGTGACTCATGCTAACAAAACCGGCAAGCCCATTTACGCTTAGTTTTCAATAGAAGCTAGGAGTCAAATATTTCAACAGCTTCATACACTTCCTCACGCGATTGTGTGCGACTTGATGCAGTTCTAATTAAAAAGAAAAAAATCTCAAACAGACAAGATAATAATTTTATCTAACTCTTGAACTTCATTTTGGATACTCAAGAGCCTAATAGCAGTCTACTCGACTTGCATGCGTCTAGTTCTGATCAACTTAATCACTTATAGTTTCGTCATAAAATTATTTTCATTCCAACCAGACAGTAGTAAAATGAATGTTAGACACTCGAAGAATAAAATTGACCATAAACTCTCGTTTATGAATAGTTTTTACAATATAGGCTGTCTATATGTTGAAGGTACCAAATTTTGGAGAGGACTTCCACAGAGAATGACATTTTTAGCTGACCTATTCCGCTCTGCTTACTCGGTTGTTATAATATGTGTGACATTTTATTACAGAAGCAGAAGGTACCATGACCCATATGCCATAACTGTATTCATACTTATATGTATAGAGCTTGAACACCTTTCAGAAATCAGTAAAAAATCATTGTTTTCATTGAAAAAAACTCTCATTAGTTCGCCTTTAAACGAGATCAATCATTCTTGTATTGAAAAATTTTAGTAAATACATAGATTTATTACGATTTGGGTACGGTTCATAATAATGTTGTTCATGAACTTGAAGGTTGTCCGAAAGAGAGATTTTTAGGAAAAATGTGTATCATATCTTTAGTTGCCAATTAGGAGTACACTAATTTACGAGAACTGCCCACGTTATGTACAAATCTGTTTCATGGTTCATTAGGTAATGAGCGATTGTTCTATTTTTGAAATACACTCAGACTACTTGTGTGAACAGTTTAGGATGAATATAAATATATAACTCATTTAGATATTATGAAACAAATTCATTGTCAACGACATTTTGAATAAGTAAAGGACTTGCAGATAGACGCGTTGATAGACAACATTCACTTTGTGGAACTGTTGAGAGATGGTTGCGATCAGCACTTTGATGTTTAGCTGCCGGTAGCAAACTTTTAGAGGTGTTACTATTATCCGCAGAGTACTTTAAAAGGTTGATTCTGGTTATTATTGATGCTAGCAATTTAGTATTTCACAGGACGACGGTGATGAAAAATAACGAATAGCTTGCAAACCTTAATCAACTAATACCACAGACCCTAACTTCCTTGATTAATAAGATGATTAAACTACTGCAGAACGACACTAAAGCTTCTATGAACTGGTAATTTCTTTTTGATATAGTCTGTTTATGACTAAAATTTAAAAATTGTTCCCTCAAAACTCAGAAAATGCCAATAGGATATAGAAGAATACAAAAGGTTAACTACGAGTATGTATTATTGATCAGTTTTTTTTATTCATAAAATTAAGGTGTTAATAGAAATGGGGTAAATTTTTTAAGATATAAGAAGAATGCCAAAATCCTAAATATATAAGAATCCTAACAGTGAGGACGAGCAAATTAATTTAGCCATATAGAGTTATTGATTCTCAAAATCAACAAAACATGAATGGATAAGCGACGAGAAATGCACAGCAGTATCAGACGTTCCTAAGCCGAAATGTACTCGATTACTTTCCAACACAAATACTTAGAGTAATGAATCGAAGCTCACAGTAGGCGAGCTTTTAGTACGTTGATTTAACAAGATAGCGATACCTTTAGAAGCCATAGCTAGAAAAATACTCAGATTTAAAAGTAAGCAAATAATCCGTTTCCCGCTGCCCGCTCAACAGGTGGTAGATCATATAACTGAGAGGGTATAATAGCATTTGGTCTAGACAAGATTGTATTCTGATCTAATGAATTAAATTTTTTGGTACGTTTAAAATTTTTGTTCAACTACAATATAAATGGCTCTTGTTTAATATTTTGATGTCTTTTTTCACGCGTTTCTGAATTGCTTAAAAGAAAGTAAATTTCAAAACAAAATGCTCATTCTAGGAATTCAAGATTTGATGTTGTTGACGTAAAAACGTAGCCCGGTGATTCTTAGCACTCCCGAGGATAGAGCGCGACGCCGCTTATTCGGGGAGGTCTATGACCAGCAGTGGAGTGAGATAGGCTGATGATAATGATGATGACGAAGTAAAAACCCAACAGGTAAATACGTGGAAGAGCAACGTTCACGTTTAAGATGTTTTAAATATAGGTTGTGACAAAATTGAAATATAGGGAATTTATCAGTCGTACAAAAATCTTAAAAAATCCGGCACAATATGTTTGTCGCTAATAGTAAAAATTTTAAGGACTGAGGATATTTATTTCAATGTGCAATATGTTATTATGTGTTTCTTCACAAAAATGATTCTTTTTTTCTTAAGAGTTAGTGGTTGGTACGAGTACTTCAGTATCCTTTATGCTCTATACACTTACCTATTGTCCTTTTGTTACCTTATTATGGTTGGAGTGAGTTTAGTGAGTGTAAGGCCAATAACGTAAACATTTTGACCGTCCGTTTGGTTTAGTGATTCGTAATCTGCTAATAGCTGAGCTCAGATAATAGCTGAGCGAGAGCCGTGAATTCGGTTTCCATCCAAGAAAAATATTTTTGTGAAGAACACAGTATTTGTCCGTGTCTGAGCGTAAAATTTTTCATATACACATGTGTTTAGGCAATTATGTCTACATGTCTATATATTTATCAGATCTTTGATTTTCATACACAAAGCTCTGCCTTACATGAAGTAATTCGACGAGTTGAGTTGTTTGAGTGAGGCGTCCCAAGATATTGTATTATTATTGAAACGAAGTGAGTGTGAATGATTATGACTTGTACTCTTCATTAGAAGATATCTCAAAGTTCCGTTCAAATGTTTTGACTAAGTGTGAGATCGTCAACGATATTTCTATAGAATAAAGAAAACTTAAGGTAAGTAGACGATATTGAAGACGGACGTCTCACTGGCGTAAGTGATGACCGACCTTCTGTAATGAAAGGGATAATATAGTGTGATTCAACACGTACAGAATACAAACAAAATGATTCAGATGATGAATGTAACGGAGACGTTGTCAGTTTGGTTGGATGTTGTTGTGTGCTGGTGACAAATTTATATGACTGCTGAATATATAGTCCGCAAATGAATTTTCATGCGTCGACGCTTCTTTATATTAAGTGTAAAAAATTTTTGAATATGCCCATGTTGAGGAGAGCGAAAATTTTAAGTCTGGTTAAATATCAGTTATCAGAACAAAATATTCTAAAAATATATTATTTTTAGGCATTACAAAATATAAGTATTAGGGTATTCTTGTCGTTACTCATAGCCATGATTATTTCATAGCTAGGTTTCATGGCTAAACGCCCGGGCCGCCTAAGGTCAGTAGCATAGACGATGCGCGAAGCCGTGGCTTGCGATCTCTAACCCGCACGCCCAGCGTGGGGATTATGGGTGAAAGCACCTCCAGGGTGGCCTATCCAGCTGTGGATTTTAATTGGTTGATGACGTGATATTGTTTTTAAAAGCTATTAACGATTTAAACTTTTGATTAGCAATATAAAAATGAAACATGTAGATGTTTCAATGAAGAAATGAATCTTCAGGATTACGATTAGGAATATATTTAAACAGCTTTTTTCATTGATTAATAGCATAGAGAAAGTTATATTATCTTTCTATGTTGATGTGTATTGTTTCAAATAATACACACATACTTAGTAGTACTAATTAACATTTTTTTCTGTTTTTTCTAAAGTGTTAATGTTAAACACCTACGTAGGGACAGTAATTATGAAAATTTTATTCATAATGCAGGTTCCATAAATCACACTGTATTTAAATAGAATACAAAGTTTTGTGCGATAAAAGTTGACTTCTAGAAAAGTCGATAAATTTACCTATAGTATGGCAATCAAAGCTTAAATAAGGCTTAACTGTTTGTACATAGATATTGTATTTATGAGTGGATTACTGTGCTTACAGTAATGCCGGTTAGTCCCTAATATAAAACGAGTAACATTATAATATAACGATCTAAAATGCCACAACAGTTGATTATTCTGTAAAAGCAAAATTTTGATATAATGCATTTGCAGGTTTTTATAGCTCAGTAGTTCGTATAAGTATACATATATGTATGCATGTATGTGTATAATACTTTATAGAAAATGTACCGAAAAATGACGTGATGTAACAAGAACCTCTTAAAATACATAATTATAAAGGAGTAGGTACTTGTGTTACATATAAATAGGACAGAATTTTCTGGTATAGTCGTAAGTGAAATACATATTGTTATCTTTCTCATTTGTCCTAGAAGCATCAATGCAAATATATCCAACCTTAGAACAGCTAAATTATTGGGAGCAAACTGCTCGTAAACGCATAATAATTTAGTGACCAATAATTTTGTATTAACAATTATGAACCTGAAATCTTTGGTAACTGTAATACTCGTAAATATTAATACATTGTTTGTTATTGTGATGGCCTCTTAAATAACACGATGCATGGCAGTTCGGACATCTAATATAACGGAATGAAGACTCACCTGACGATTTATCGGTCACCTGACTCCAAGTTTCAGTTGCCAACAGGCATTTTGGATATACATTTGGAAAAATTTACGACAACTTTAGATTTATGATGCTCTATAAAACTGAATCACTTAGTTCGTCAGATTGACACGATCCGAAATGCACGAGAATAAGTGGACATAGATTGATTGCTTTGAGTCATTAATAATTTTTTAGCTACAATCGAGGACTTTCATAAAATTTAACTTTATGTCATAAGCTTGAAACATGTGTAATAAGGGCGATGAACTCTGCAAGCTCTATGATCGCAAACTAATACATTGATCAGTTTGTACTGCACTTTACTTTTAACAACTAGAAATAACTTAAAATAAAGTACAAATAGGTCACGAATTTTAAATCAATCAAAACTGAGTTACGGCAAGCATTGTTTTTGGGGTTGATTAAAGCTTAGATCATTTTCTATCTTCGATGGAAAACACCTCTGCAGTGGCTACGTCAGTGTGACGGGCCGTTATCCAACTGGCTGCAGCGGCCCACGCGCATTCCCAGCCCGCCTCGGCGGATCGCCAACATTTTCATAGTTTAGTTACGATTTCGAAAACGATCACCTAACCTAACCTAACCTAACCTAACCTAACCTAACCTAACCTAACCTAACCTAACCTAACCTAACCTAACCTAAC
>DWEC01001665.1:0-12924 GCA_018245735.1 Microceris miodesmiata | reverse complement strand
CCGAACCGCTGCTAGAAAATATAAATTAGAAAATTTTGTAGTGTTGACTCGGGAATGGAAACCGGGACCTCCCGATCGGCAGTCGTACTTGCAACCAACACGACCAACGAGGCAGTCAAAAGCAAGGCGAAAGGCTACATCTAGTAGAAGACCTAGGCTTATGATAATGATGATGATACGCCCTGTAAAAAAGGTTATATTGCGGATATTGGCCCTTCACACGTTTTTGGACTGTTCATTTGCTGCGTAGTAAGCTTCATTGAGACACAAAAAACCTTAATATTTAACAATAATAAACCAAAGTACACGTTTATTGTCTACGGATAGATACTAAAGAGAGCGAGTTGCCATTCCATTTAATACCAGATTACCTGCAAGTTCTTTTGCTCCCTTGATAACGTAAAAGAGTTAGTCATATTGAGTACACCTTGACTATATTTTTATCCGGCCGTTATTTTTAAATTAAATTCAGTTAACGTCAAAGTTACCCAACATGCAAAGAAGCACTTCGAAGGCAAAAGTTCGTTTTAAAGATTAGAATTTAAAAAGAGAATAAACATCTTGTTATACATTAATTAAAACTCGTAAAACAATTCTTTTTAATCAACAGACTACGTTCGAGAGATACGAGAGCAAATTAAGCTATAAAAACGACACATTTTTCGCTGAAACCTAAATGCAAACATTGAATTTTGTACACACATGTTAAAAACAGCCTATGCGCAGTACACCTGATAATCTATTTTGAACTTTGATCCATTAGCACAGTGTCTATTATGGGGTGTACATGGCGCTTCCAAAGCTGCTGTTAGCAGCGCCCAATACGACTAATACAGTCATTGATTAGTTTACACTTCACAATTAGCTCGCTAACAAGGAAGTAAGCTTGGACAGTTCTATCAGCCTTGTTTAGTAGTATCAATGAACGTACAATAGTATGTACCATTTGCCAATTTGCATCGGCAAGCAATTCGTATCGTTAGGTCAAAAGCAATGACTCTCAAACTGTTTGTCTTATAAGCGCCATATTGGTCTTATACAAAAAATAATAATTCGTTTCCTATGTTAGAAATTAACAGCTGCGGGTATAAGTGACCACTGGATCTCATGATTACGTGCAACTAATCTCGAAAAGGACTAAAGATACTAAAAGACTGCTAGCATCAGTTACTTGTAAATAAGGCAGTTACAGATAATTGATAATAGATTGTTAGTTTACGTTAATCTACTTATTATAAATGTGTATAATTATCATAATACAATATTCCTTAAACTCGTTAAACGAAGCATAGGGACCCTGCTATCAAGTGATCTGACGACCTTAAGAGTACAGGTGTGTGCAGCTGAATTCAACAGACACAGGAATTGGTGGAGTGGCGCCGATTAGGACCATTTCAATCTTGTTAAGCTCATGTTAATATTTAAATGAAGATTTCAATATATTTTTCTTTCACGTTTGTATTCCTCGAAGTGGTAGGCAGTGGAGTTAGAATGATGCTACTATTGTCCTTTTTAATTATAACTCTTACATTGAAATAGGGCGTGAATCTATTGTTATATACTCGGCACAAAACTAACTTCTGTGCTACTACAAGAAATTCTAGGTTCGAAAAATTCAATAGCACCCAACCTAGGCACCAAACCCAGGACCTCTCTATCAGCAGTCGCGCTTGAAACCAATTGAAAAACAAATCAGTCTGAAAGGGATTAATTGATAGCTTAATAACGAGTGTGATATTTTGAAGTAGGATGACCGGTCTGAAGAACAGAGTTATTTGGTATGCGGTGTTCTCTGTGTACTCACTAGAAGTAGCGTGACTATAAAAAAAATTACACGTGCACATAACACACGTCACAAAAAATAAATCGAACGTGCAACAACTGAAATGCATGTGAATAATTCTGTCGCGAATATCGTAATGAGATAATTTAATCAACTATCAGGTCATCGATCCGTCGATGTCAATTTGAGAACCGCTGATCTATTTATAGCACTAACATATCACGAGCCTGGGGCCTTCTCATTAGCGGTATATTGACTTTGGTTTATTATAACTCTCGCGATGATTCATGATATATCATTCGCAGTATCAATGTGTGCCCATCGTGGGGTGTGTCTTCATTAACATGCGAGTGGGATGATTTAAGTAAGAAATATATTATTGTACGTCGCCTGTTCTCAGTGCGACATAAATGCAAATGATCGCGGGTTGTCATTGTCTGGGAGATGGCAATGTTTGATCTCACTTGATGTTAGTTGTGTTCGCGGCGTTAAAAAAACGTACCATAACATCACGCCTGTAATCCCCGAATGGGTAAGCAGAGGAATGTAGTGCACAACCACGATTCACCAGTTACGTATACGTCCCATGGAATACGTGGTGAGCCTATTGCCATTAACCAGGCTCCAGATCCAGATTCTGAGTCCCTACTAGAAATTCTAAAGTATAAAAATCGCTTTAAAAAGCACCTTAATCTGAGTAGTCTCATAAAAGAATATAAAATTAATAAATTGGAAGGTAATTATGATTAACAAAAAAATAAATAAAGCCAATTTAACGAAGTATAAATTAAATATTAATATTACAAACAGAGAACACGACGCTAATATTAAAATTAAAAAAATGGCTTCAAAAATTTTAATTAAAAGATATTATAGTCCCACGTCTTTAGGGCGCGGTCATATTGTGGCGATTAAAATTGTTTACACAGCTAATGAAACACCATGACGTGACGGTGCAGAATACGACGGCGTTCGGCGCAATTACGGTTCACTGTTTAACACTTACGTCACGACCGAGAGACAAAATACTGTTTTATATATACTTAATTAAATTATGGTTAAATATAATATGTACCTGTGTATTTACATGTAACTATAGAGAAGGTAAATCCGTGGAATAACATGGGAAAATATTTTTATAAAATAATCTAATTAGAGTTGTGGCTCGGAGTCTAGATTTGTGTCCGGTGCAGGGCAATTACTACCTTAGCTTACCTTAGGCTTACCACCTATTCCAAAGTGGACACGTAAAAGTATCTGGTGAAACGTGGGAGTATATTACATTCCTCTGCGCGGTGGGCAGACGCATTTCGGGGATTGTAAAGAAACTCCCGGCAGGTATATAAATACATTTATTAATACATAATACACAAGGTAATTCGAATGTAGTAGCGACATCAATTAGATAATTAATATTACAGTAATCACTGACACTTCCAAACTCAACGTTTGGAATTATATTTAACCTTCCAATAATTATTCTACCGATACCAATTACTTGACGTGATGTTACCGTTTATTTTATTTAAATATATTTTGGCCAACAAAAATTCAGACGAGCCACCTGATGGTAAGTGATCAAAAAAGCAAAAATCATTTACAACACTTGAGACGTGACCTAAGAGTTGCCGATTATAAAGTAAATTTCTTTTTGAGTACTTCTTGAAGAGCACCATTTCATAGCGTTCCTTGAATGCCACATAACCACAGTTCATTCAATTTTTATGTGGTACCTAATTGTTATCAGCGCATGTTGTTTTATCAGAATAAACTGTTTCAGAATGATCTTGATACGTCAGTGGAATTGGGCAAGAATCTAAATTATACGTCTATTTTCAGCAGTTTTTTGTTTAATTAATTTATTGACTCTTAAAAACGTATACGAACTACATATTATTAAAAAACAATAGTGGAAACTAGAATTTTTGTTGAAAACCTGTGATGCATTTTTCATTAACGAGTCTAACGAGTCATACGACATAAAAAAATATTATTATATTGTATATTACGACGTCGTGTCGTTCGCGTGAGGTTTGACGAGTCGTAAATTCTGGTAAAACCGAAGGAGTGTCCGCGGGCACGGTGCGGCTGAAAGATTTTTTATTAATTAAATTCCGCAATAAATCAAGCACGTGTCTAATAACTTACACGGTACTTAGTGCGATGAATTGTTGATGATATTATTCAACCGCCACGTGTTTCACGGCTTACTGGACATTGGCGCTGACGGTGCTGTGAAGTATTACGAATTAAGTCTAAGTTAAATAAGTTTAAAATTTAAAAAAAAATATATTTACATAAGTTGTCATGTTGTACGTGTATTGTGATTGTCGATGGTGTCAACAGTTAGATTTACCAACGGCTAGTCAGACATTAAAAGACGAAGCATGTTCATAATGTGCAACTGTCCCAACATTATATACGTATTATTAATTAAAATGTATACTATACTATTAGATGCTACTACTATACTATTAGATGAAACATGAACACTTAGCATTAGGTGGCTCGATTGCCATGTTGCATCAATCAATATAATGTATATCTGACATCTGTGATATTAGTATCATTTCATCACACTAACCTAACGAGCTAGACAGAAAGCACCGAATACTAAAATATATAACTACCCTTACAAATGTGACGAACTTCGACATTCATCACTCTCTCATCTGTACAGAACAATTATATTAAGAAAACGTCAACCTAAAAATGTATTATAATACATTTCTGGTAGAAATCCAAAGCATTTACCGCAGGACGTAACAATAGAACTAAATGAGCCGTTAAATTTTATGTAAAACACCGGTTTTTAGGGAGGTACCTAACACCCACATCCGTCCACGATTACCCGGGTTTTTCTAAAACAGACATAACAATACATAGTATGGGACGTGACCTTTCCTAATCAGCCCATTATCATTCACCGCGGCCCACGTCTTGTGTTTTCCTTCAATACAGGAAGCTCCTTGAATAACACTGCTGTGCCTTTTATTTTTTTTCTTCTATTCCTCACTGTGTTATATGTTATTTACTGAGTACGATATTAAACAGAATAGCTTCGTTTAATAATATCCTGATTTTAAGAAAAGCCTTACTATAATAATAATAATAATTCTTTATTGCTGTTACCAGTTCTTTTATCTTTTATGTAAATGTCAAGAGCCTATCACGCATTGGCTACCCCGTAAAGCCTGGCGTGAAGATACATATGTACTCGTATGTATGTCGCATTGATTCCAACACTAGTGAGATATTTAAGCTAAAATTATTTTTAAGCATTGAATAATTAAGAGGGCTATGGCTTAAAACTCAATTTATTCTGAGAGGATATCTCAGTTTAACAGTGAAATATAAACATTTTTTAATGACGACGGAGACATTGATGATGATGATGATGTCGATGACGACGACGACGATGATGATTCAATAATAATAAAATATAATACAGAGCGGGTAAGTATAGTGATAAAAATTTGTTCAATGGCTGTCCACTAATTTAATATCGTGCTAACGATCAAAGAACATGGAACAGAGCAATCAATTTTTATAACGTTATTGATAATTTAGAATACAATTCCTTTATTGCTACACTATTAAAGTTGATAATGGCTCAAATAGAAATAAGAGTCGAATGAAATGGAAAGTGACGAGACAAAAAGATGTAACATCTTTATGAATCTAAGAAGAATTCGAATATAAAAATGTATTGAGTCATACGCAATCTTAGAACACCATTAGACCATAAACTTTATAAAAAAAATCTGTGGAAATTATTCTAAAAAACAGCGAATACGCAAATATAAGTTAAATATATCACCAAAGATAGTAATATTTTTTTAAATTTCAGCAACATCTCACTTAGCTGTAGGCGCCAATTAAATAGGCTGAAATTTACATTGACGTGCCGAGCTGAAAAGTGTAACAGATTAAAAAAAACATTTTGAGAGCACTAATTGCTTTAAAATACGCCATGTTCGTATATTATCAACCTACATTCCACGTTTCAGATCAGTAGGTTAAGTGTAGCGGTGGCTGGGAAAGTATTTGACATAGATAATCTTGCTCCTAACATTTTCATTAAATTTTTTTTTAGAGAAATAGCTGTGCTATTGAACCAACGCTTGCGACTCTGCGTTTCATAAATGTTTGTATTATTATAATTATTATATCGCCACATCAAGTCCCTTAAAAGGTAGGTAGAGAGTGGAATCGATGGAATTGATGGAAATACTACTGGTATACTTGTATAGAAAATAATCAACTACACGAAATATAAATTTGTGTGTTCACAGCCTTTATGTTTGACGGATTCAATATGAACTAGCACTATTAATTAAAGTGTTTATAAAATATATGTATTACGAAAGCCTCTATACTGTATCTAAATATATGTATATGTATACAACATACAATAAAATCGTTTCGGTTGCGGCTTTCTTTCTCATTCGAGATTTATATTTTTCATTATCGAACGAGGGTATCAATACTCATCGTGCTGAAATATAACTCATAAATATGGTATAATGAAGTATTAACGTGCAGTGTTGTTCATATTTTTGAACTTATCATTGAACATTTACTTTGTTTTGATTTACAATGGCATAGCAAAAATATTACAAAGTTTGATATGCTTACGATAATAAATATAAAAAAGATTTCATTTCTGCCTCTGATTGACTGTCTCGTTGGTCGAGTGGTTGCAAGCGCGACTGCTGATCGGGTAGTTCCGGGTTCAAATCCCGGGTCGCGTACTATTGGATTTTTCTAATTTAGAATTTCTAGTAGTAACTCAGAGGCTGGATGTGTGCCCGGTGTATGGCAATACGCTTACCACCTATTCCATTGTGGGACTTAAACGTAACTAGTGAAACGGGTTAGTGTACTACACTCCTCTGCCTACCTCTTAGGGGATTACAGGCGTGATGTTACGCTTAAGATTTCATTTCTCATGTCAAGGCGTGCCACATCCTAGACTGCATCTTGCTTTCCATCAGGTGAGATTGCACCAAAACGCGAGCCTATACCTGCATAAAGAAAAAATATATATATCCAAACAAACATACAGATGGGAAAACCTCACATATATATCAGATATTTGTAAGATATGACAATAGTGTGCCATTGGCCTTTATTTGCATGTTCGCAGAGTGTGTAGGCATTAGCACTACCCAGTGTACGTTCGCGTCGCTTGAGATATTCATTATTTTATGTATGTTCTCACTCTTATTTTAATATTGATCTCGGCGCTATTTTATTGTTCCCACAGCGCCAGCGCCGATGCCCGTGATATTCCTGCACCGCGGGCGGCGACGCGTGTTCCAGCTGATAGCGACCGTGGTCCTGATTGTTTATAGCTGCCTCCTGGCCACCATTGTTATGTTTATAACACTTTTATGTTTATCTTTCTCGAAGCCCCTCCTGAGAAACATTGTTATGTTTAGCACAGTTCCATGTTTATTTTTTTGGATGACAAATCACGTGAGAAAATACTTTGAATTCTCACGCAATGTGCAACACTGTCTTTTTATTGATCGCTGTCTTTATTATTATATAGTTACACCAGATTGTTTGTGTGGTAGGTAGAGAGACTTGAATACCCAATATCTTTATCCTCACAAGCCTGATATTCTTATTTTACATTCATCTCTCTCTTCATATGTACACATCGTATTTGCAGACCTGAATCAGCTATTATCTGATTAGTTTGGACCAAATTGTTCAGTCTTAGCCTGCCCTTGTATCCGCAATCAGTAACATTATCGACGTCTTTAAATAAATTTATCATTGCAATTAGGTATGTACGAGTATAAAGTTTATATTTATATAGGTAACAAAAGATATGACGCAAATGACTTATAGATTGCCTTTCTGCCATTATTCCTTAGGTTTTTAAGGTTGATATTACTTAATTTTCTATTTCAAGAATATTTAAAATGCCGTTCACTTGAACGTCATAATGCGGAATGGTGAACACATACCGAGTGGGCGGTAACGCATGTCTATAACGCCAATATCAAACACGCGTGGGACAAAACGGTAGGCCTTAAAATAAATTTAGGCTTTTAAGGAGATATTTTTAGAAACAATATCGAGATTGTTCACTCTACAATGTCATACAATATCATTTTATTCCGCTATAATATAAATTTCGTAATTAATGGAATTATAGGATAAGAGAAAACTATGCCGGTAAATGTTTGGACCAAATAAGACGTTGTGTGCCATAAAGTATTAATAAAACCACTAGTTTCGTTCGAATACATATTAAATTAGGTATGAAAGCACCTATGTTACGGCAAACAGGGGTTTTAAGCTATCGCTATATGACAGACAGGGGGTGTTAAGTAGTTAATGACCACCCTTACGAGAAAATCTAATTAGTTCTTGTTATATTAATAACTTTTTATTGTTTTCACCATTGCCATCATCGTCAGCCTCTGGATGTCCACTGTTGGACATAGGTCTCCTCTAATCGGCGTCACTCCATCCGATCCTGAACCTTGCGGATCCAGCAGCTGCTCAGCAATATATTATTCTGACCTTAATACATATAAATGGATTTATTACGAAGGAAATTTATTACAAGACAGCTATGTACTTACATCTATTATTTAATTACCTGAAATATAATCATAAGCGGAATTTGAATAAGCCATTGTCCATAAAACGCCAACATTATGTGGGATCCTATCAAATAAAAGAGGAGTAACATCCCTCCTCCCTCACAGTTCACCCCACCCACGCATCTGCCTCCCATTGATAATAATTTAATTAATCAAACATGCTCATTGTCCAACTTTCTCATTTTTATGCAGTGGGCTGGAGCTTGGTAAAATTTTATTAATATGTATCTTTGTTGGTGTCTGAGATGTAAGTTGAATGAGTAGGTAGATCGAAAGTGATATAGTCACTCATCAGTCAAAGAATACGACCCCTCACCCTATGCCGTGATACCAGATCGTGGAACGGCACAACTTGCCTAGACACGGCTACTTACCCTGCTCGCCGACGGGCAGCAGCGTAGGCGGTACGAGAAGCCCTGCTCTGCGATCCTCAACCCACATGCCCAGCTTTGGCATTATCGACAAAACTCCTCAGGTGAGGCCTATGTGCAGCAGTATATTTAGACAGGCTGATGATGAACTAGTCACACCTTGAAAACTTGAAATGGAACGGAAAGTTTTGCTCAACGCCTGTTTACAATTCGAATTTTCAAACTGTACGGTACAAGAAAAAATATATGTTTGAACGTTACAATTTCACGTGTAGAGAGACCTAATATATGTACTTGACGTGTACGTAAATACGCCAAAGCATCTCGGCTTTTGATGTCTAGACTCAAAGCAAATTCGATTCTCCATACACATGAGGTTTCATTTTTTGCGTACGCTCCAACAAAATGGTTACGTTTATGAATATATTACTGTTATAATAATATTCCTTTATTTACTAATGTGACACGAATATTTTTATAACATTTCGTTAGTTATTATACGTTGTAATGTTTATGTTACATATTCACAATGTTTTACCAATGTTTGGAATAATTGACCATAATGTAATAAAAACAACCTTTTAGGTTCAATATTATACTACTACTATTTTTAAAGTAAACTGTCATAGATGTTCTATAAACGAGAATAATATAATTTTTATATTCAGTACAGACAAAAGTTACTATGATTCATATAATCGGTGCCGATAATACCGACAATACTTTTTAATTATTTTTTTTTACATACATATATTGGGCACACGGAGGAGTGTGGGGTCCAGCGTGATTAAAGTTTATATAAAAGCGTAGGGAGAAAAGCTATATTCATACATAATAATTTGACCTATTAATACATTATATTATGAATTAGATAAATAGAAATTACAATAACAAATTAAACACTCATTGCTTACGTTCATGTTTCAGTCACAGATTTACTTTTTCACATAAGTACGAGTAGGTACTTGAATAACCTTCAACCCTAAAATTTATTTCTAGGTCTAATTTCGATCACTGATTCAGTACCACTTTTTTAACTAATTTTAATTAATTAGCAGGTAGGCGAAATACATTTTTTTTACTAAGTTCACTAGACTAAGATTTTGTAATGCCAGAGAAATCGGACTATTTTTCTCGGCTTTCATAATCCATGTATCAGAGTATCCAGTAATATTTTTTTTATTTTGAGGACTAATCCTGGTTTTCTTTAGTCTGTTTCTTAATAAAATGTGTATACTTTAAATATGTGTATGATTAAATAACACTTACGGCAACAGTAAAGGAAAAAAAAATGTGAGGAATTCTACAGATCTATAATTCTTTTAAATTTTCCCTAAGGTATATGGAATCTGCCAATCCACACTGGGTTGTCGTGGTAGACTTCCCGTTACAAAAAGTTTTCTACAGCGCAATGATAAAACGATTGACAATTAAAATATTGCTCTATCTCCAGTGTCACCTTTTTGACACGACTACGAGCATTTTTATTATAAATTAATAAAAAAACCACTGAGTCCATACACTTCACATCTAATTTAATAAAAAACGCTTTTTCAAGTAAAAAAATTCTCTCCTAAAAACGATTCAATAGATATTTCAGGGGTGGTTTTTTAGAAAAATATCAATGCGCCCTTGTCTTCGGCGTGACAAGCTCTTAGAGGTGGAAATTTATAACCTTAGTTTCCATTACTCGAAGTGCTGCTGTCGACCAGTTGACACATGAGGCACTTGTGAGGCAATATTAATAATACGTCTTACACGCTCGGGATCACCATCGTAGAAGAGGGTTCTGTGTTATGAATTGATTGAATATGATTTGATTGAATTGAATTGAATATGATTTGAGTGTATTTTAAATGAAATGATTTATTTATGTACCTAATTCATTCATATGAGTGCATCGTTTTTTTTGATCCGGGAAATAGGCAAGTGAGTCATCTAATTGTAAGTGGCCACAATCGCTTTTGGATATGTTTAATGCCAGAGGAGTTGCCAATGCTGTACAGGTTAAAGGACCTTTTTTATGCCTTCTTTAAAAGCTTCATATTATATCGGAAATACCCCAGAAGAAAGTCTGTAAACTGTCGGTAAGGTGAAAACAAGCCTGTAAACTGATATGCAACCAAATTAAAGTTATGAGGACCGCAGGTGTGTTTCAGTCTAAAGACTAGATGAAAGCCTTTTACTCGTAGCTGTGAAACTTATGCGCACCACTCTCCATCTGTTATAAAGATATATGAACGTAAATTAAAGTCAAATTTATTGACATACATACGAGTACACAGTTAATAAATTAGTCATATTATTAAAATGATTCCCTCTCCCTTGAAACACGTACACTTTTCTTGGGATAGTCGGACTAACTAAGAATATATTCGACGTACTTCTTCATGAGCTCCCCGGTCGTAGCGAGGTCAACACATACCTGGGTTAAACCGGGCATAGCATACATATTCATGAAACCCTCGACAGTATGAAACGATACCGTTTTATAATAACAAAATCAAACATTTATTTGTTCATCAGAAACGGATTGAAGTTGTAAATTATCCAAACAGCACATCCAATACGTGAACGCAAACACTACAATACAACAATCAGATCCGTCGCACGGCGCCGTATGTTCCGAGATTAAATACAAATCAATTATGGCCAACAGATGTTACCGGTCGCTCGGTATATTTGTATGTAACAAATAATCTAGTGAATATGGAAGAACGCATTGTCTACTCTAACACATCATTACACTCGTCTACAAACAATATCTCGGACATAATAGCGCTTTGTGTACTCAAAATTACTCTATACAATGAGCTTTATGTACATGAAATAGATGTGACAAAATGACGCGTTCTCTGTACAAAATTACTGTGGCAAAATCATACTTTGTAGTGCACACACAGTACACTTATGTGAGTGTAGTTAAGTAATGATCACAAGTTTTTATTAAAATAGTCGATCATAAGAGGAGTCAAATAAAAATAAATACTCGTTGAGGTAAATGATAGGAACAATTTTTTGGAACAATTTTTTGTGTCACCAAGAACAACAATTTTTTGTCAACAATTTTTTGTCAACAATTTTTTGTGTGTGACCAAGTTCAGATTTAAAGCCATATTTTTAAGAATAAAAACTGTGGTCTATACCGAACTGAAATGTTCCTTCATGAAAAGTATTTGGGCGTTTATAAGATTCCCTGTTCGAGCAATTTCTACGGATACTCTCGCACTGCATCGATTTCTATCGTTGATTGCTTTAAGATTAATGTAATCCGGCTTTAAGATGCTGGCCGTCAGTCTTACTTTGTTGTGGTTCATAGGAATTCGGTTTTTAAGTATTTGTTAAATAAATTTTAGTTTAATTTGATAGTGAATGCAAATGAACATAGACTGAAAAGACAACTAAACATAAATTTACAATAAATAAATAGCAAAAACTTATCTGTATATAAATAATTTCTAAATAAACTGAATTTAATCAAATACATAATAATATTCTCAACTTCTTATACCCATTTGTGATGTAAAGTCTATTTACTGTTTGTAATAACGTTGTACGAGTAGTTCTAGAAAAAATATAACTGCATACATAGATGTGACACACTAAATAATTTACAAATCAAGTAGGTCATTTTACGGGTGCGAAATATTCGATAATGTCTACAAATTGTGAGTGTACGTGTTACTAAACTGACCCGCAAGTGCTACATTACCAAATGAAGTTTCCATTTAGTTCACAATCGCGCGGTTTGGCGTCCATTATTCGTGGAACTAAGTTATAAGTGAGTCCCGCACCCTTTGGCGCGGACCTTGATTCAATTGACCTGCCGTAGCCTGCTCTGATAACGACATGCGGGCCCGACGTGCTGTGACATGTTGAATATTGAAATGTTTCTTCGAGTTCAATACTATGCAATATACTATTTAATGTGTATGTCAATGACGTATACTAATAAGTGTTGTTTTACCGGTGTATGTGAACAATCACCGAATTTTACAGCGTAAGTCCGAAATTATTTTATTCTGGATCTGTTCCCGGCACACGGCAATAGGTTCATGACCTATTCCATTATGGGACGTAAACGTAACTGGTGAAACGCGGGAGTGTACTACACTCCTCTGCCTACCTCATCGGGGATAATAAG
>DWEC01001664.1:0-12924 GCA_018245735.1 Microceris miodesmiata | reverse complement strand
GACCCGGTTGGTACACCACGCTGCCCTTGTTTTCATTGGTGGATATACGGATCGTGGATTGTCCTTATCGTAAACGTTTTTAAATCACCTTTAAAAGCTCGAAAGATTTTTTGTAATTGGTACCAACAATTACTTACAGACCGATACCGACTAGTTAACGGAATCTCCTGTACACAGAAATTATTTTATTCGCTTAATAAATACATACACGTCTATATTTCCCCGAAGCAATAGCCAGGGGAACGTAGTGCACGCCCCCGTTTCACCAGGTATTTTGTACGTTCCACCATAGAATAGAGATAAGTCAATTTTAACTCTCAAGATTATAATATCTGGCACTGGATGCACTCTGCCTACCCCGTAAGGGAATGGGAATGGTCATATAATAATAAAAAATATTATAAATACAAGTAAAAACACCAACGAAAGCCTAGTATTGAACAAAACGAGCGCCGATTAAATCTGACACTTTTTGACGCGGTTTACGTCGTGTTGGTGACGTCATGAATTGAAATGTACAAAATTCAGTTCCAGTTGAAATATTTACATTTATATTGGCATTTTGGTTTTAACTGTTGTAAACTGTACGCTAATAAAGTTTATATGTTCTATTTGTGCTCAATTCAAACGGTTTATTGTATATAGATAAGGATATTACGTTAGATTCTAATTAAAACAAAATCATCAATCAATAATATCAATACCTTTTAAATTGTAAAAGTTCGCTTCAGCTGTGATTAAATTAATTCTTATATTGATAATTCGATCTTTGTTTTAATTAAAACCTCACGTTAATCATAATTTCCGCGTAACTTGCCTATAAATCTATACTTTTAATTTTCTCTAAATGCCTACCAAAGATTCTGTAAATAATAGAAAGCTCCATCCAGATCTTTACGAAAGTACCCCAACACATTACGCACTTGCCGGTCAACTGTCCAATGTAGTTTGAGATATTATGTAAAAATCACATGTTTAAACAGAATGCTCAATCCTAACACGTCTGTGGACAGTTGCGCGCAGGAACTTCATTAAATGTCATATCATTGTTATGCGTATTGTCTACAGAAATGAGAGACCCGCAGCTACAATTAATATTCGTAACATTTTGTAGTTACGCTCTTTCAGTACTACTATGAGAAAAAGTCTTACAGGCAATAAGTCTTTTATTAAATTAAGATAACAGTGTTATGGCAATTGTGAGCAGACAGGACAGACCCAGCACCCCCGGAGTGAGAGGCTGAATTCTTAACCACTAGGCTATCGCGTCTTTTCTTAAATAATATAATAATAATAATAATAGTAATATTATATATTAATTAAGTTTAAATTAACATGGATACATGCGGACTGAACTAAATTATTGGCACCAGTCATTCAAATTGAGTATTCATGGACACTCCTTATATTATTCATATTTCTTCTCTTTTAGCGCCTCTTCATTCATTACAAGTTCATAGATGGTTTTTATAATTTTTCCTTATTCCAACCTAATTCCAGCATTTGTTCAGCCGTTTTTTTGTCCGTCTATGGTCTTTTTCATAAGTTTTAATAAAAAGACACGTCAAATATTATCTAAGACGAAATCTAATAAAGATTGAATATCTTTTCATCTCGTGTCCATAATAGAATATCTTTATTAAAAATAAACATAAATTATGAACTGTACCGTTGACAGAAGGTAAAATTAATTTCTCTCGTAAAAATCTCGTTTCGTTTTTATGAAATAATCGAGGCGGTCCGTGGAAGTGAAAAATTAATTATCTTAATGAAGGCGCTTCCAATTTGCGGGCTATTTCGTTAATTTGACGCAATTTCCCCGAGTTCGAGCGGAAAAGTGCGACATGTTGAGAAACTCATTGCAAAGTAATAATATCTTTGGTGATTTGTCAACTTTAAATGATTAACAATTTATCCAAATTTATCAACCCTTAAACACCTGTCAGAGTCACATTAGTTTTTCAAGCAGAAATAAGTTAAATGCTATACCTAAAAATATTAAGGGTTATTGTGTGACTGCTCTGATATTGTGCAAAATATAAATATATTATGTGCTTTTATAATATTCTATTATAATTAATAATTTTACATCAATACATCAAACAAAAATTAAGGAAAAATTGAATGATGTACCTGAATCCATAATTTTAATTGCTTTATCCGTTAGTATCCGCAATTCTACGTATTTCGAGAAAATTAAAAATTTACATTTTTTTAAATGCTTCCTAATTTTTACTTATATCATGAACCATCAATGATATATCCAATATGGCTATCAAATACATGTAAATTGTTGTCTACTATGAATAGGTAGATAGACGTTAATATAAGTGTTCATAGCCAAGTATAATTGCACTTACAAAGTGAACATCCAGCTCGTTTGCTTTGCACTTTTGTTCCTTAACAATTCTCTTGGTGAAGGCTTTTTCTTCTTAGCCTTTGCAGTATCATTTCTGAATAATTTGAAAGCAAAGGAGAAGAAATATAGTACGCCGCGAAATATGTTTCCAAGCATTTAAAACTTTTCGCGAACAATACAAAATAAAGGTGCATCTCGACCAATGTAACTTAACCTAACATATCTGTAGAGATGTGCCAGATACGGATAAACTGGAGATAGATAGGATATTGGAAACGTCCGTGGGGATTAGCGGTTTACCACTAACGCTTCTGATAATCTCCTACGTATAGGGGTAGACTATCAAAAGTTTAGATAGGATGTGGACTAATTATCTCTTCCACCTCATCGTGCCTTCAGCTCACTCCCTCACGGCCAGGTAAGAGGATATATTAATTCACCATCGAGTAATATTATTTGGTTAAGAAATTTGATGGCAGTATGTGGTGTGACAGGTTTTCACATGAAATTCCTAAACCGAGGTTTGCAAAATAAGCAGTCAACTGTTTTATAGACTGGAAATGTACATATTGTAAAAGAAATTATAAAGATCGGCTTGAGCCCATAATCCAAAAAATACTGGATAGACTTCGATTCTTTATCAGAATTTCTTCTTAGACACTTTGTATTTCTTTGATAATATTTATTATGACATCCTAGTTTAAAGCAAACAAGGTGGTAAGGAACAAAAGTCTTAGCGATTTTTAAGATTAACGAAATATATTTTTATCTTAAAATTTTTATGTTTACTACGCTGTACATAAAATATATTTTCAGTATCATAAGCAACGCAGACGACGTCGCGGGTATGAGTTAGTATCATATACTTAGTACCTAAATAAAGAAATATGTTCCAAGTATCGAACTGTAGAAATTAGGGCATTGATATTAACTAACAGTTTTCTTGAGAGCATTTAGAAAAGTTTCCCGAGATCATCGCTAACTAAATTATTGTAGAATTAAGTAAAAATGGTTGTTAGAATTGTAACAGTAATATTTATCATTCTATATTATTTTCATTTGACATAGCACTACATATTTTTATCTTACCTTAATAGATGTTAATAATATACGGATGTAACGTTAAATGGCGTTTTCTGCTTGTTAGAAATACAGGCTATAATGAAAAATGAGAATTTTGTGTAAGCACCTTATATTTAAGTCAGTTTCTACAATATGAACTTCCCCCATTATTTATTCCGTTATACAATAACTTAAGAATCTACCTTTAGTTTTTTTTACGAAGAATTCAATTATTGAAACTGTATCTGAATTAACAAAATATTATACCAGTTTTCAGATATACCTGCATATGCATACTTATCCTTATGTCAAATCAAATCTACACGAACAAAATGGCCAAAAAAGAGCGGTCTAAGGTATTGCCATTAAAAATAGAGTTAGACAGGAGAGGTCAGCGACGACTATTATCTCAGCTTTATGTTTTTAGATCCAGGACATGACAATTTCTTCTCTACGAGAATTAACGTGTTTAGGGTATAAAGATAGGCAGATCAAATTAAATTAACTTTTATAAACAAACATTACTAAGTTCAATTGTTGAAACGGTATGAAAATTAGTGGTCTTAGGGTCAAAATGTAGAGAACTGATTAACAAAGTAGAGAAAACACTTAAGTAAATAAGAAATGCTTGGTTTCAATGTGTTCAGCGAAAAAATGAACAAAATTCGTCTCAAGAGAATTATATAAGAATTTATTAATTCAAAAGAATTATATAAGAATTCTAGTTATAAATTGTTACACAGCCTTATTTTCATTTCTATCTGTAGTACGAGTACATTTTGAGCTTAAACAAAAGTTAGATCACTAAGACATTCTAACGCTGTTCGTTTAATTTATTGGTGACTAAATAAGGTGATTAGTCCGATTTACCACGGCTTTTTAAGCTTTGTGATCGTTCACATTTAGCTACCGGTTTAATATTAGAAGTAAATAGTAATAATTCTACGATAATTTCAATTTTACTTATTTTTTAAAAATTATGTGAATAAAATGAAAATGATATTATTCACAAATTTATGGACATATTTATATATTTCTTGCCATTCCATAAATTCCTTAAGACGGTTGGAAAAGGTACCTTGATGAATTTAATATATAGTTTATCCAGACATTTCAATGCAAACTTTAATGTCCCACATTAATGATCTTAAAATGTATAAAGTGAATAAAACGGCAACGATTTAAAAGTACATGATAAAAGCTCACTCTTAACGACATTTTGGATTCCGGTGTATAATTTCAATTACAAACAATTACAATTCCTTTCTGCAGTCTAGATCTATCAATATACATGTCTGTCTGTCTGTGATCTAATCTGATCTTAAATCTGTAAGATGTACAAAAAAGTGAAAAATCACGTAGATAGCAAGAAAAGGAATGTTGCAATAGGTCACGTCCTAAGTCTTTTCACAAAGACAGAATGGGACATTTCCTGAGCAAAGAAGGAAGGAGGCTGCTTTTTTAATTACGCAGGATGCTTACACTGGGAAACGAGAAAAGAAGCATTCCGTGACACGCGACGACGTGTTTAAAAAGTTCGGTGAACTCTCATAAAATTGTTGCACTTTTATGGTGTGTTAACAAGGAAATAGTGAATATCCGTTCCGTTGTTAAGTGACATTTGACAGACTAAAATTTATTAATAATAATGATAACATAAGATGTTAAGATACCACTGTAAAGATAGAAATATTTGGCACTCGGTGCTCTCTGTTAATATAATATATACAATATATATCACATATAAAATTAATGATATTATGTAACCATATATTTTCTATTTCCATGTCCTCAGTTCAAGCTCCACGTCGAGTATTATTAAATTTTTGTAAATTGGGATACCTAGCGCAGAGGCTGGATTTGTCCCTGGTGTATGCCAACAAACTCATCTCCTGTGCTATGATAGGGCATAGAACACAATTAATAAATCGTGAGAGTGTACAACATTTCACATCCCTGAGTCCAGCACAATGTTTACATAACGCAAAAATCAAAAGACAATCCACATAAAGTACACACGCGTTTCGCTCACGTTCGACACACAAACGGTAAAAGCGGTATTGTTGAAGTCGTGCACAAATAAAATAAATAAATCCATTGAATCCATTAGGATTACAGGAGATCAAGAGGCATTTTTCTATCGAGGCCGCACTCCAGAGTACAAATATTTATATCACTGAAAGCGGATACGAAGCGGGCGCGGCTCACGGCATACGTTATTCAGTTGCGACCGCACACCGTGATCCTACTTAGTACTCACACCGATTTGTAACATTGTTTAACGAATACAGTGTGAAGCAGCCGACTGAATCGTGAATAAATGGTCCGATAGTACTCGTTATAAGTGAGAGTAGACGCCCGAAGGTAATTCCAGTTTACTTTTTTCACATACAATACCAATTTGTAAGAGAATAAATATTAATAATGTGTGAATGAGATGATGAGGAAAATGGCGCCATTTTATCCTCGTGCTTTTAATGCTTTGTTTGTACATGCCTTATGTAGGTATGTCTGTAATAAAAACTAATAAGCAAAGTGTCCTATTTTCGACAATTACTGTTTTCTAATATGTATTATACACAATTTGATAATATATAATGCATAAAATAATAAATTTACTGCGTATATACAGTGTGTCAATTTATTAATCAGAATCAAATTAAACCGGCGGACAAAAAAAAATTTGCTTAACTGATCAAAATAATTGAATATCTACGTGTTACATTTCATCCGTTATATATTTCCAATTAGAAATGGCTACCCAAACATTAATTCAGTGTGTCGGTGTAAGAAAACACAAGATCGGTCATTACTTATTCCACGTACCTACTCGTACATCGGGCCGTGGATTAGTAAGTGCAAAGGGCATATCTAATGAAAACTAAGTGTCCAAAATATTGTTTCCAAGATCACGAATATTCAAAAATAAATTGCCACTCGACGAAATCGTGAGTCGTTCTTCAGCCTACTCCTATTTAAATATGAAAAGAAAATATAAAATCGTTGTGGTGAATCGAGCGAGCTGTGATTTTAATTATTTCTTTCAAAAGCCTCTTCAACGACTATTATGCTATGAAAGATTTTAATCATATTCTTTATAGAAAAGTCTTTTAATGTCTAGACAAAGCAAGAGGGTTTTTGTATTGTGCATTTTATGTACTCCTGAAGTCTAAATACATACAAAATTAAAAATAACTTTATGTCACGCCTTTGTTTCCCTGAAGGGTTAGGTAGAGGTACGTAGTACCGTCTCACGTTTTATCAATGACATTTGCGTCCCACTATAAAATAGGTAGCGAGTCTATTATCATGAACTTAACCATTACTAGAAATTTCAAGATAGAAAAATCTAATAATACGTGCCCCAGGATTGAACCTGGGAACTGTCAACCGGTAGTCGTGCTTGCAACCATTCGATTAACAAGGCAGTGTATTTGATAAAAACCAGTAATTACTTATCTTTCTTGAATCTGAGTAAAATATAACCACTAAAGTTAAATTCAGACGAAAAACGATATAGGTACTATGCATAAATAAGGGCAAAAAGGACGGATAAATTTAACTGATCCTGATACAGTCAGAGCAGGATTCACGGGTCATCGAGTCAGGGAGAACCGTATTGAAACATGTTCTAAAAGGATCGGATGTATCAAACATCGCGTACAACCTATTTATTGTCACTTAGAGACAATTATTTAGAGCAAAAAATTTGGGATTTAGAGCAAAAAATGTATTGTACATTCGACATAAATATCCTACTTTTTGTTGACATGACAGATTATACAGGGGATTGGGGAATTATGTAGGATTACTTCAATTAAAAACCCTTCTCGGCCATTCAACGTATATAAGGTGGCTCCTGGATCTGGAGACGAGCAACAATCGCTATACCTATAAATTCAGTATGGAAGAGAGACGACCTGGTATGTATTATTTGCGTCAGATGTAATAACCAAAATGTCATTATTAAAAACCCATAGGTTTATTTATATATAAGTCCTGGAAATTACCAAGTACTTTGTTTGTTTTTGACTTTTAATGAAAACAGGTAATCCAATTATTTCAAGGTTAAAATTATCTTCATCATAATCAACATCCCTTGCATTGTTCTATTGCTAGGCTATTTCTTTTCAGAATAAAAAGGGCTAAGACCATGTCAGTTCAAGTGAAATTATGCCATTAAAAATATGTCAACTCTTAATAATATTCCTGGGGTAATCATTGGAAATATTTTTGGAAGTGTATTTTCTCTGTAATTCTTACCTCTCTGTAAACTTTATAGAATTTGGGTTCTTAAGTCTATCGATTTATTACAGAACAAATGTCACTACTGACTTTTTTTAGAAATCCGGGTTTTCTCCAAATGCACTAATCTGTCCCTAACGAAATTTTGATGAGTGAAAATCTCTTGTTACTTAACCTTTCCCGAAAGAAGTAAAGTGCCTCTAAATAAATTTCTCGCGGTAACCGAATAATTCTACCTACGACTTATTTTAAAATATTAGGATAATATCGATTTGAAATTTCTGAAATGTAGTTCAAATACCTTAGATGTTCTGATAGTATTAAATACGTAATGAATATACAGCGGTATAGAAACTCAGTAGTTAAGAATAACAATATTTCTGAAAAGTGACAAGATAAGGCACAGTGGACGGAAAGCATGTTTCATCTTGGATTCATTTCGTCCGAATCCTGGGCTTAGGTCAGATGTATATCTCTTAATTAATTACCGCGTCGTGACACTCAGGAATAGTGGAGTACTTATTGTATCTTTCTCCTTCCAAATTTATTTTCTGTGTCCTTCAGTACTACCCAATGAAACAAGTTCCTAAGTGCTTAATGATATCTATTACAGGTACATGTCTAATTCTAATCAATAGGATAAAATACCTCGCGAAGTAATAGCTGGGTGAAAACTTCAGTGAGGCTCGAGGAGAGTGGTGAGAAATTGTTGCCTCTTCAATAATCATCAGTCTGATGCACATTTTGTATTTAAGCAATTCCACTTCAATGGACTTATGATGAAATTATTATATCAAAAAGGATTCAAATCTTTGCACGTCTCAAGATAATACCTAAGTGCACAAATTAACTGATAATTTCTTTGTAACTGAAGCTAAAAGAATAGTGCAAACTGTGAATTTTTCCAGTAATGTTGGCAAGGAACATTCACTACGGCACTTTATTTTATCACCCCTAGAAAAATATAGCTTTCCGAAGCTAGTTCGATATCACGCTTCTTTAAAACAAGATTGAACGAGCTTAGCGAGCGTCGGGAGGAAATGGCGGCCATTTTAAAATTGCATGTTCTAGTCATATCACAGTAATTGCATATTAAACACCCATGGAGATAAACTTTTACTTGCTTCTATTTTGAACTTAAGAAAATAGTATGAAAGTTTCTTAGTGACAAAAGGGCCCAGTAATGTGTTAACTTGAATGGATTATAATGTTTCGATATTATTTTTAAGAGCTGAAAATCTGAATATCCGGAAACTCATTTAAGGGTTCCTCGGATGTTGCACAAGTCCATAAGCGACGGTAAATACCATCGGTTGGCTCAACTGCCTGTTTATCAGATTAAATATGCGTATAAATTTAAATTTCCTTAACATTTCTTTATTAGCTACGAAGACTTTGAGCCTTAGTCAATATTTCCGAACCATGCCTAAAAATTCACTTTTATGGCTTACGTAGGCTATTATAAGCCATACATCAAAATAATGTACTGATAAAGTGTACTTCTTCAGAAATCTTCGAGAAACTTCCTTTCTTTCAGTGTTAACTCACAATGAACCTTAATTTTTCTAAAAAATCTATTAAAAATCGTAAATTATTTACGGCGCTATTTTCTCAAATTCTCTACTGATCCTTATCCTAATAAACATGTTAGTAACCTTGGGCATTTCATATAGGATAAAATTATCTTGTATACTATTTACATTACTATTATCATTCAACTGAACACTTAGGAAGATACCAGCGACCACGACTTCGCACGGAAACAATCAGATGCAACCACGCTGTGCAAAGCGTGTAAAAATCTTAAATCTTGTTTCATAAATGCTTTCCGCACCATACGGGTCTAATTTGAGGACAAACCAATATTAAATAATAATATTACAGAATGAAATATTACTCGCTATAGATTATTTTTCAATATCCTTGAAACTGTTGGATAGTGATTTAGCTCAATACATTTAATCTATGGCTTTTACATTTTATGACAAAGTTAACCAGCAAACCCGATAATTTTGAATCTGTATTGTATTGTATAGTAAATATTATTGTCACGAAGAAAATTTAACGCTGTGTTCGCAATAAAGCTTGTGATTAACACTTCTTTATGCAAAATTTATAACAATTACTGTTAATAACTAAGTATTTTGATCGTATAGATCGCAATAACACATATTTTTGCTATTCCTGCTATTTTAACTCGAAATATGTCTTCATTTATCAACCTTAACAGAACCCATGCACTAGTGCCGCAACTGGCAAGTAATGTTCGTTTTTTAAAATTCGTATAACCGCGTCTGCCTGTCAGCGGCCAGCATTTTCAATTCAAATCGAATCGAATTAGTCAGTTATGCTCATTTTCAATTTTTTTACTGTCAGCTTGCTACTTGATTCCCGTGAAAGTAGCTTCCATTGATCCCAAACCCGTGTTGTATTTCATTCCTCATTTCGCGGTTAATGATATATTTAACAAAAAACAAGTCTAAATGTTTTCCTATACCCCTTTATAATGTCCAGCTAATGTCTAGTATATTGCCAGTGTCTAGATATGAATATAAGAGAGTGACACGTTATTATTAGGTACAGAAAATCACAACCCCATTTCCCCCTGATTAATCGTCAGCTGTGTGTTGCAGTCATTAGTTCCACGGGACAATTGCGCGCAACAATGGACGAACAACATTGTGCTATAGCGTCAGGAATTTAATAAATTACCCACATTGTTTTCGAAAGAAGCGGGCATTCATGTTATAATTGTTTTGGTTTTTATAGTCACGTAAGGAAATAGAGTTTATAAAGTAACTATAAATGTCGATTTTAGTCTTTAAACTATTATTACTATATCGTCCCGCCAGGTTCCTTATGTGGTAGGCAGAATGCAGGGAGTAATAAATATATACTACATATATCTCTAAAAAATACCATTCTTTAGTAAAATTTGTGTTACGGAAAAAAAGGGGAACCACCACTATTAAAATACTTAATATTCCGTTACGGAGAGGCCTATTGTGTGTGTACGTGGGTGTGTGCATTAGTGTGAGTGCGTGTGTATGCGTGGGTGCGTGCGTGGGTGTGTGCGTGGGTGTGTGCGTGGGTGTGTACGTGGGTGCGTGCGTGTATATGTGTGAGTCTCATTCCGAGAGAAGAGAGATGTCCAACAGTTGACAGACAGAAGATCCTGGGTTTGATCTCCGGGCTTGTTCTATTAGATTCTTCTATCTTGTAATTTATAGTAGCTGCTCGGAGTCTTTGACTCATGTCTGATGCATGGCAATAGGCTCACCACCTAATCCATACTGGGACCTAAACGTAACTAGTGCAACACTGCTCTGCCTAACTCTTCAGACATTACGGGAGTGATGTTACGTTACATTTCAATGTAAGGACACAAATGAATAAAGTCAGTGACGATTAATAAAATATTCTGGCAACCCCAATTTACCCTTTCCCAGCATTGTCCTACAATCAGTTCAACCGCGAACAATGTGTAACTACCATTGTGCTGTATTTTCCGTAATATGATGAATTATTACCCATCGCGTAATTAAATAAAGGTTAGTTATATTACAGGTCTGTCGTGTAGTTATACACAGTCACATGTGGAATTGCGTGAATTAACAAAGGTCAGGGATTACGGTCAGGGTATTATTGTGTATCAGGTAGGATGATTGTCGTAGAACCTTTGGTGTTATAGACGCATTAAGGAAATAAACGTAATTTTTCGCCTATAATCCCCGAAAAGGTAGGCAGAGGAGTGTAGTATACTCCCATTACGAAGTAACACTTTAATTTAATTTCCAAAAGTGGTGTATTTTAGCTCAGAAGAATTAGACTGATTTTATAATTAATATTAAGTATACGATTTTTAAAAATCTACAAAATCTTCATATGGATACGGCAATACCTTTTTATATTCAATATAAAGATATAATCAACCTTTCATTCATATTACGTAAAGGAGTACTTATATGGGATAGATCCAAAACTAGTCCGGCTATCTCCACAAAGCGTATCTAACATAACCGACACACCATTTAAAAATCAACACAACTACAATTTTTACACGTAAATTGCTTAATAAGTAATTGGTTTTAAAATTTCGTAACCTGAATAAAACCTATTTCGTTGTGAGCTTTATATTACAGTCATTAGTTCTATGGAGGAACAATTGCGCGGGATATTGTGCGAACACATTTTAAAGTCACGTGCCAGGTTTGATAAATTTCTGTTCTTTTTTTGAAAAAGCGGGCTGTCAGAGCTATTTTATCTTGTAATATTCTGCCAATATAGCAAACGTTGGGTAAAATACAAAGTTACGTAGAACTGCATGTTGATATGTTGATATAAGACAAAAATAACTAACAATAGAATATGTGTATTTTAAGTTGAAAAAAAAATCTGTTCCAATACCATTAGAGGTTAGATTTTGAGTGAAAATTTACTGAGTATTAAAATTTCCGTAGCGTGTGTGCGAATTTCAGTATCTTATAATATTGCCGAAAGCGCGTTATAAAAATGAAATTGCTGACTACCGAAGCAATGTGATGGAGTATGCACGAGGGATGAATCTGTAGTGGCGAGGGGGGACGTTGACAGCATACTCCATTACGTTGATTTAGTAGAAATCCGTATACAAAAATTTAATTTTAAAAAGAAAATAGCTTTTGAAAATATAGTAATAACAGTAACAATTATTTCAATAATATTTAGTTAATAGTTAGCTATTGTAACTTAGACTACTGTTAGTAAGCGTTTTAAAATATACCAAAATTTTAAAAATTATCTACTTGAAAAATCAGCAGATTCTGTGTATCTCGCAAATGTTTCTTAACGACTAAAATTAAAGGATTCAAATGTGCAATTTAAAATGTTGAATTTCTTTGAACTGTATCAATGTTATTTTTAAGACTTTATATTGTGCCAATTTTCAAGCATATTTATGTTATTTAATGGAAAAATTGGAGCGAAATTCAATACGGCGCAGAGATTTAACTTCAAAGTAATCCTATCTGAGAATAATATTGACTTTGATCTACATGATGTACTCGTATCTTATTCAAATTTACGTTCAAAAACAGCGCACATTTTTTTACGTTTTAAGTTAAAATTCTATACAATGCACTTCCTTGTATCCACTTTATGTAATTGAATTTAAACACAAGGGAACTTTTATTAGAAGTCCATCCATTTTACATATGAACAAAATAGCAACCGGAGTAGACCTGGGGTACCGGTGGCCGCTACAAATCAAAAGCTTTTTC
>DWEC01001663.1:0-12926 GCA_018245735.1 Microceris miodesmiata | reverse complement strand
TATTTTTTTTGTAATATTTTCATTAATTTTTATGATCTTCGTATAAGCTCTAACCCTTCACAACCTACATTCAGATAGATATAAATGAGATTACTGAATCAAAATAGATTATTTTTTTTTAAATTGCCAAAATCCCGGCGCCTCAGTGGAATGATCACACAATTAAATGCAAGGTGACGTGTATTTGAAAAAAACCTTCGATTAATCAATTCTGCCGGGGACTTGTCGTTAGAAACTTAACAACTAACATTAGTCGAACTAAACTAACTTAACTAAATAAACTTGTCAGAATACAAATCGCATTGAAATCAAATAAATTGTCTGTTATAAAAAAAAAACGTTTTATTTTCCGAAACGCGTAAACCGGAATATATCGAAATTTAGAAAAAAATAAATTTGACATAATACTAACATGATAGGATGTACCAATTGTATATTTCGAGTAGAATTGTATATTGTATTGTACACAAAATATACGAACTGTATACTTACCAGCGAAGGCCGCTGAAAAATATTTTAGAATACAATACAATACAAAGAAAAATCGACTTAAATTCTCTGCAAAATAAAGATCTACATTTAAGACAAAACTTAAATAAATTAGATCTAAAGTCAAACTATGTATTTAGCACCATCTGTAAATCTTTGCCAACGTTCCATTTTTTCCCTCCAAAAACACCAACGATCGCTCGCCTTAGACATTAGAAGCAACATTTTTATGTCAATTTTTGTGTTAGTAATATAAAATACTACACTAACATAATCGATCTAAAGTAATCGTGACTACATCTAGATACATTGAAATTCGAATTGAATTGTCTTAAATAAAGTACTATTCAAACAAACGATTAAAAGCAACGGCGATATCGATGTTTGAAAATCGATTTTTTTAGAAGACAATGCGTTGGAAACATCGATTAAAAGTCTAGTCTAATCGATGGTACTCCCGCTATTATCAGATCCAATAGGATCATGTTATGGACTACAGGAGGTACGAATACTTTGTACAATCTTCAGTGGCATGGTACATAGTCCTGAAACAACACGCAAATGTTAGAAGACTTGTTTGAACAGAACTCAACATCGAGGGAATCTATTAAGATTCTACGTCTATAGCACTATTGACCAAGATATGATTCTATCCTTATAAGACGTTCACATTGCAGTCACACCCTAATCACCCTCGCGTCCCCAGGTGCTGTTCGCACGACGGGAATCGAGCAGGCAGAACCGGGAACGATTCTAACACTAATCACTAATACTTTGTGCTGTCCCACACTGTAGCATATTCAGTCTTTGTATGTCACTCTCGCCACCGACAGCTCTCGTCATTGGAACTGCGACGTGGAGGTGGACCGCCGGCAGCCGATGGCCACCGGGGCCGGTATCCTGGACGGGCCGGTCCTTGCATCTTTCCTGGGCTGCGCCAGCTGCCGCGTGCTGGTAGACCGCTCCAATTTCCCATCTGACATCACCCAAGCTGACGTGAAGTCGGCATAATCAGAGTCCTTCGAGCTGGTTCTCGATAAGGAGTCCTCGCCTTTCGAGTATGTGCGGATGATCTCCTTCATCTTCTCTAATACGGCAGCATCATCTTTTGCTGTTTCCGCAGAACGAAGAATCTGCTCCAAAAGTGGACTCAGCGGTTTCTGATGAGATGGCGACCGTAATGTCGCACTGCTGGCCCGGAGGGGAGAATTGCGTTTGAACGCATCTGATTGCGTGTTTTTTGGTCTAGTTTTAGGCGATTTGTTGGGATTTTCAAATGTATCAGCGCCGATAGTTGGCCTGGATTTCGTCTTGGCTTGGTTAGGGGCAGTTCTTCCTCCCCAAGTGTTGCGCGCTGTAGGCGGTAACTTCGGCGCTAGTTTTGGAGACGTCTGCAGGTTATTTGGAGTGTGCTTCGGGCTGGGTGTGTTTCCGCGGCTCGGAGTACGGTTTCTAACTGGAGAGTGAGGAATCCTGCTGGCTTGTCGACTCCGAATAGTTTTAGTGGGTGATTCTGAAGATTCACGGTTCGGGCGGAGACTCCTGCTAGGTGAGTCATTGCTCTCGTTGACCACAACGCACTCCGGGCTGGCCCTGTTAGATTTCTCCTCTGTACTAATCTTTCTTCCCCCGTAGAAGGTGTCAGAGAAGTCGGTCTTGCGCAAACCTGTGTTGAGGCTAACGTAATCGTCCACTTTGTCGTTCTTGTCAATGTGACAGCCATCGTCTTGATCGAGACGCTCTGGAAAGAGAAAATGACAAATGTTATCCCAGTTTCAAAACTCTGTCGTTCAATCTATCTACAGTGATCTTACCATAATAATGAGGCAAGATAAAAAATAATATACTAACAATGGAAGTGGAAAAGAGATTGTAGATACCTAGATATCACTCTATGATAATAACGGACATGTGCACAGATATACTGTATGAAATATAAAACCATTAGCGTAAAATTCTATTTAAAATTTCAATGATTTATTAATTCCTATATTAATTGAGAAAATTAGGAATTTCATATTTATACTTTAAAACGGATTACACCAGCTAAATATTAATTAAACATTTAGTGACTTTAAAGAAATAAAAAGAGACGAGAGAAGTTAGATTTAATATATAAGTACTGCTTTATTTAAATACTAGATCCATAACATATCATACGTACTATGTACAGAGAAATCGTAATTTTAGTACCTAATGTTAATGACAGATATATTGTCTTATTTCTGATCTTTGGACGATCTTCTTTTAAAAGTATCACTCTTTGAATCACATACAAACGATTTCGAATGTATAAAAATATAAAATCCAAATTTATTATTATCACCACATTTGTTGTCCAACAGGACACAGATCTCACAGAATAAAAAAGTTAAAAGCCAATAGCGAATTGGTAGATGGGCTGCAATTAAGCATTTCTACATGAAATCCATATGACACATTCCACAATCTAATAAAGTCCACCGTTGCGTAAACACAACAGTTAGCTGTGACCATTTCGAGTTAGCGAGTGAATTATATGAGAAACTAATATTTCCTGGTCGAGTCTCTGTCGGTATATCGTCTATCGCCATAAAAGCAGATTCAAGTTTAGTTATTATAACATTCTTCCTTTTCCGTGCAGTGCGCGGAGCTGTGGCTGGTGTCGTGTGCAAACTACTGTTGAGACGACCTTGTGTCAAAATGTGACGGGTTTCGAAATATTTTGAAAAAAAAAAACAGGATGTATTTTGAGAGCAACCGGAATGTTGATGTCTTTTGATAAAAGACAGAAAGCAAACAGCAATAATCTAAACTCAAATCTAAATACAACTATAAACTACGTATGTAATTATTCAGACTGTTTTATGCTAGAAGACATCGAAATGAAACATGTAATTTTTTAAACATATCACGAAATATGTGGCTTAAAAATCTTTATATTCATTAAGGATCATAAAGAATTCACTAACATGGGAATTTCAAATAGTGTTTACTTTAGTAACAATGTACACACAGATTATATATTACAGATACTCGTACAGTTGGTAAATAAATTATATATTTAATTAGAGCTTAATAAAGTGAAATAATCAAATTCTTATTGAAAACAATGCATAAAACGAGACAATGTAATAGCTGAAGTGTAGATTGGCGCGCAGCTTTTTGACTTTTAATGATCTTTGCGATTGTAAATCTATTAATAGCTAATCTATTTTTATCTAGGCTCGTGTCTGATACTGTACGAGAAATGTAACGTAGACCGCACTTATAAGGGACGGGCGAGTTGTAAACACACGACCAAACATACCGTCGTACGAACACGATCTGAGTTCCGGATCGAGAGAGACGGTTGGAAATGACATTATACGTACATAATGTAGCTTAAATTGGAAACAAACAGGGGCGATTTTTCAATACATTTCATAGCACATATTTATTATATATAGTAACGCCTATTTCTCATTAAGGTAAGCAGAAGTTAATTCCACCGTTACAAAAGGAAGCTACGTCAAGAGTACAGTTAACAGAAAAGCATCAAGAAGTTTGACAGAACATATCAAGGTACAGAATATTAGAACTGAAAAAAATATCGCTTTTAATATTTAGTTTATATAATATTATCGTGAGCTTCTTGTTTGAAATAAGAACACAATTGTGACCAACTGTCAATGGAATGTCAGTCCGTTTTATTTTGACGTTAGGACAGGATAGAATAAACTGCAAAGACCACTCGTTTATAGTTTAACGGATGTACAGGTAAATTGATTAAGCACTGAGGACGTACAGGTGAACGTATATCGTAAGCCTTTGAGCAATATCGCTCCCGTCAACTCGCAGTTAATTAAAAAACCCTTTGATCCGTTAATTGCAGTCAACCCTGCGTCCTTTGAAACCGCAGCGTTCGTTGATTGACAAAAATAATTGGGACACGTGTATTTTTGAACCATTTCGAAGCCACACACATTCAAGGTATTTTAAAAAAAAATACTTAATAAATCTGTCTATGGCATGTATTTCAGAAAAGATGCAATGATAATACGTTTTGAATTTCATTTTCGTAATGGTCATTAACAATAATTGGTTACGATTTGTTCCTGAGTAAGAGCATCACCTCAGGAGACACCTTATGTGATGATATTATTAAATTAAAAACGCGTATGCCGAATCTCTTTGATCATAAATAATATACTCCCAGGTCTAGATACTGTGCCACACATATACCTCGCTGTAGAAGAAGAATATCAGGTCTGTAAAGACAGAAATACCTGGCACTCGGTGCTCCCTGCCCCAAATTCTAAATATCAAAAGCCACGCGCTAAGCGATCGCCATTAGCTCCTAAAAATAATCGCAAGTGAAAGGACTAAACCGTCGAAAGCGAACTGCGATCCTTGAACACAACAATGGTCTACCCCCATTTGGAGCACTCCACTACCAGCGATCTTCGCAGCAATACGACCCTTATGGCATAAGACTTAGAGGTGCAGATCGCATGAGGTTCGAACTTGAATATTCATCATTTGGCGCACACCACGTGAGAATATTTCAAAACAGCCGTGAGTCAACATTCTTCGGGCATAATGTGATCCAAATATGGCTTGGAACACGTATGGCTCTATGAATATGCCCACTCCGGATTCGGCGCGCAAACGGCTTTTTGGAGTAGATGGGTATGAAAATGTGGAATTTGTGCTAAAGCATATATCTAAAAACTTAATAAACACTACCTCACCAATAACAAGTAATCTTTTGCATGCAAAGAAACCAGCATAAATAAGACAGTAGAAGCGAGGCTTTTGCAAAGAATACCAGATCAACATGAAATAGTTATCGTAACAATAGAAAATATTATCTCTCATCTAACTTCCACAAATTTTACCCAACAAAAACAACAATAAAGACAAGCTCTACCTGCTCTACATTTCGAAATTCCTAACAAATAAATATTTATATACTATCCCTCATATATAAATGTTCCTCATAAAATAAACCATTTATATCCTACTGATAATATGAACTTTGAAATTCGGCGCCATAGCGTTCGAGTACTGCAGAGTTGCCGCAATTCAAAAAATAGAGAAATTATATCCATGCATGCAATTTTTTATTATTATATCATCACACCATAGTCCTAAGTAGATAGGCTGGAGAGCGCCTACTGCCAAATATTTTTCTCTTCACAGATTTCACGTTTTTCATCTACATTTATGACTGTTTTCATACACACACGCCGGTTGCGAGGACCCATTAGCCAATCTCGATCACCAGTTTGAATGACATCCGGAAGACTATATGGACTAACGGCACATACGCACAATGAATACCTATGTCAGTTTCATTGCATCCTTCTGATTTAATATCTCATTATCTGACGTTACTATGCCGGTGGGGCTATGAGTGCTTTATTTAAATGTTATATAACATATCTTATGTATGTGATTTTCAAATCAGTAAATTGAATGAGCTCAGAATATGTGTGAAGTGAAAATTAGGTTATAAATGCAAAATTAGGCCAGTGAAACGGCTTGAATATATACAGGCAGTATTGGCCACTGCTTGCCGTAGTACAGACTTCAACGTTTCATATGTCTGGGACTATTGCCCAGTAGGGGAATGAAATAGATAGATTTGCCGTTGAATTGTGAAATATGACAGCAACGTATCTCTCATATCATCAAATAATTGACGTTGCAAACCATTTTCAGTGCATTAATTTCATTTTGTTAATCAATCACCGGTTCTGACTGGGCGATATTAATGTCATTTACTGATAGAAATCAAACAATTGTACAAAGCGAATCCGTGACATGACACAGATGGCATTCGCAAATATCAGTAAAAAGTAAGCCACCTCTTAGACTATAATACTACAAGTTCAACACGCAGAAATCAACTTGACCCTTGTGAGGAACGCGCTTGTCCTCCCGTCACATACAACAATAGCTATTACTCTCGCCTTCAGTGATCCGTGCGTCGCTAATGTGTTGTATGAACGGAGTGCCTAGTTAATGTCTGCGCGTTACATGAACAGCTAGTGGAGTGTTCACAGCACATTCCTGTGCAACGTTAACAATGAGATATGTAACAGCGTTTTCACTCGATGTGCTCGTGGGAATCATATCATAGGCGCGCGTGGTTTCACCTCTTATACAACCGACGGCTTATACATAGAAATGTAGTAACATTCTAGAAACAATGTTGATGCGTTCTCGCTTGTCGCAAATGCTACAAGCACCGCCGCGCTGGTCCGAAAAAAGTGTAGCTCTTGGTATTGCTGCTTCCGTGTAGTTTAATGTATGGATACTTCGTAGTAAATATATTTTTTTTAAATATTGCCATGTTAATGTTAAGGGTTAATAATCTATCTATACTTTTAATAAATCTGTAGAGAGGTCAATTCTGTCTGTCTGTATAACCGTTATAGAAACAAAAACAACTGAACGGATTTTAACGCAACTTGGTACAATTATTTTTCATACTCCTGAGCTGGTTATAGTATACTTTTCATCACGCTACAGTTAATAGGAGCAGAGCAGTGAAGGGAAATGTTGGGAAAACGGGACAAGTTGCTCCATTTTTTAAGCTTCCGTCGCGTGTGCAACCTTAATGGTTAAAGCTACACAGAAATCATTTTAAAATAAAATATTGAATGTAACACTGCTTATCCGGGCAGGACGACGTCTGCCGGGTCCGCTAGTGTTTAATAATTTTATTAGCGTGTTGTTTCGCCTATAACTTAATATGTGTTCGCGTGCATTTTTGTTTCATATTGTGTCATACCAGTGGCTAAGTGCGTTAGCGCAGGTGGCGAAAACAGTTGACGGTAAACATCAGTTAGTTGAACATAAGCGTCAATTATAGCCTCGTATTGGTCGTAGAAATGTCGCAAGGCTTTAAATACTGTTCGTTGAATACACGTAGAGTTCGGTATTACCATGTCCTTCCCACGACAAAAGGCTCTACGGGGCCACATGTTTGTTACGCAAAAATATGCATGCGAAATAAATAGCCTAGCCGGCTGTGCGGTGCGCTCAAAATATGCCAATTTAACGGGACACGGCTAGACGATTGTCGCACGACGCCACCGCATTGCGAAAAAGGGGCGTGGCGCGTGTTATGAAATACCACGGAGGCGTTTTTTGTACTATTTGCATTTTATACAGTATGAAAACGAAGTGGGTATCGTAACGTCAGGTATATTATGATAGAAATATTTGGCAATCGGTGTTCTCTGCCTACATTGAAGCGAGTTGTTGTGGTGGTGGTGTGATGATAATAATATTAATAATAAGGGAAATAATGAGTGTGAACTAATTACATTTTAATAAACGGTAATTCACATTACACGCGAAACCCTCTGTCAAATACCTTTTAACCACTCATACTTCCCGACAAAGCTAACGACAATAACCTATCAACAACTATTTAACATGTCGTTAAAAAACCGAAAACCCACGACGTAATTTGTCGTAATACATCGAATATTCTATCAAAGCAATACAACGGCCATTTACAGAGACAAAATTACAGCGATATTTCAGCAACCAGCCTTTCGTTTGGACCGCAGGAAAACCAAACAATTACCAAGTGGTGTTGCGGGCGAAATATTAACGCATATATTGTAATGGCTTTCCACATGGCGAAGTGGAGCTCACTGGCGAAACACGGGCACGCTGGCCCGCACAGGACCCGCTCGCTTCGTAATCACCAATTTACTTGACCAATGAATAGAAACGGAAATGCAACGAGTGCATTAATACACAGGTGCAATATGTTGGATCGGCGTAAACTATAATCGATTTATACGATGTTGGGTATTGTCAGATTTCTTTGTTTTAACGCCGGAGGAAAGTGTCGTGAGAAAACCACCAGGTTTGTAAGGTGATCATCGTGTTCTCGTGAGGCTAATAAAAGCTAACAGCAACTGAGATGATGAATGGTGTCCGAGGAATTTGAAACCTCCCAACTTGTGATTGGTTAGCGTGGCAGATTATGGCCCTTTTCATTCCGTACCACTTATCCAATTGTAGAACAATAATTAGTTGAGAATGCTGATAACAGAATCTATATGTGCAATCGTTCAAAAATCCTGCAGCGCCATATCGACTCTCCCGTGACCATGTTTCAAAGCAAATCAGATCAACAGACCTTAGTCGGCATTACTCGGCTCTGACTTTGAAAGGTCAGCAGCTGACCGTTCTTCCTCATACCTCGATCCCCGTTACTGGTCCCGATACTGCCTTATGCAATACTGATAATTTTTTTACTTAAATAATTCCTAATTATTATAGAATAGAGAGTATGAGACATGTTTTAATTTTAACCTAGAGTTTTACATATCATGTACCTAAATTGGTATCTACATTGTGATGAATTCTGTTAATGCTTCCTTGCATCGCTAATTTCTATGACGGAGAGTAATTTAATTTTATGTATGCATAATGAAAATCCTCTAGATCCTACCTTTTTTAATTTACCATAATATGGTTACCAATTTGCACTTGGCCAGTGGGCGGGACTATAGCCTTAACCCTTCCCATTGTGAAAGGAGACCTGTGTCCAACAGTGGGATACTGTTAATAATTAAGATTCAGACAGGATTTACTAAGTATGAGAAGTTTACTTACCGCTATAATCAGCGTCATCAATGGAGTTCTGACTGTGCAGTGAGTATCGGTTGGTCGTTTTCGTCGACGGAGATCCTTGCGTGGAGCCTGCCACTACACCCAAGCTCCTGTAACCCTCATCGGACACTTCTGATCCATTGTCAGAAGCACTTTCAGCTGCCGGTACAGGCGATACGGGTCTTGGACTCTTATTTCTCACGGAATGAGGCGTGGGAACCAGATGGTTTGACGACACAATTTTTGTTCGTCTGTCTGGGGATGAGGAGTGCCGTCCTGGACTGTTTCTCCTTGGAGACAAGTGTTTCCTACTTGGAGAAGCCGCTCTGTCCAAATCACCTAGGTACGGCAAACTTGCTGGCTCGCTCAACTTGTGATTAGACGTGTAATGGAGAGCTCTGGAGTCTTCGTTGTAAATCTTCGATGAGTATTGAAGAGACATTGGTTCGTATGTTTTCGGTTCCTTATAATGATCATAGGTTTTAGTGTCCTTATAAGGTAATGAAGTAGGGCCGATGTCAGGTCTTTCGTAAGTGACTGTGGCGCCAGCCAGGTCATGCTTGGGTCTGGCCAAGCGGGCTGATAGAGAAGTGCGGTGCTGGGCGCGGCAACGGCAAGGATCGTGCTTGTCTAGATAGTGGGCTAGGGTATCCCAACCGCCGCCAACACGCACCATCACGTGGGAGCGGAGAATCTGCGGAGCGGAAAAAAAATTAGGTTAAATTTGACGGGATATATCGTCAATCACAATACAACAGTTTTAGAATAATACATGTGACAGACAAACGGGCATATTAAATGCAAGAATAAGATGTCATCTATGACCAACTCTACAAAACACTATATTTTTGACGATTAGTAAATCTAATCGCGCTTTGTAACAAAGGCTGGTAGGCATTGAAACTGTCCGAATTTTTTGTTAAAATAACACTTGTTTCACCTAATGGTAAGTGTGCAGCGTCGCCTATAAACATTTGCAATTTCACAGGATATACTAACACCTGTCCTACCGTTTGGTGGCAAGCAACAAATTCTCTATTTAATATTGTCTATATATAATTGATATTTATTTGAACGATTTTAAAATAACACTTGAGGCTATTAACAATCATGCACTTTGCAGTTTAACATTGATTACGGCTCTGGCGCCACCGGACCATGATTCATTACCACAGTATATTGGATTAGGATTAGAAACCACCTTTTCTATAAACAACCATTCTATTTTCGTCCTCAAATGGATCCAATCATTACAGCGAGACGCCAGGCTCCATTAAAGTATGCTTTACGATGAATCATACTCCGTTCGATTCCTTGTTTGGGCAAATCAAATGCCAATGGACATTGTGAAGAAAACGTTTTGAGTACGACCTTTAGAATGCCCAAAATAATAAAACCCGAGATAAGTTTGTTCGAACACTCAGAGGCAGGTCAATTTATGCTGGAAATTTTGACCTCAAATCAAATTTTGCGAGAGCCTTCGCATTGAACGCGCTCGAGGGAGATAAGGATCAGTTTGAGTTGGTTGTTGGTTTGGCCTGTCAATCACTCCATATTAAGGGTCGCAAGGCCTAGGACCTAAACGAAGGCGAAACGAGGTCGTCATTTATATCCGTTTGTGTTGGATAGCCGTTCAAAGCGGATGGACACTTTCCCACGATTCTTCAAGCGTCAGGACTTGCTACATCTATTATCACGTAGGTACAGGTGTTTTTCATGGTCAAATTAATCATTTCACATGTTCATTCGGAACTATGATGCAATAACAATAAAAACAATGGTAATAAAACTAACGAATACAGAAAAGGGAAATTTAAAGAAATAATTTAAAAAATACTTTAAGAAACGCAAGAAATTAAACCATTTTAATAAACATACGGTAGTTTCATTACTTTGACAAATGGCAAATTTACATTTAACACAGATACGGACTATCGAAAAGTACTTCTATATCATTCTAAACATGCACCATTCAAACGGGCTGAATTAGAAAATACAACACAAACTTATGGTAGCCTCGTGTACCAGCGGCCTTAGATGCTTAATCATAAAGGCAGTAATTAAGGCGGAGGTGAACGGGAAACAAACGCAACATATGACCGATTGACATTATATACTTGAACATTTATCGCATTTATGGAGACGGTGATATGATTATCAACAATTCCAGTTATCTGTGAATCATATATGGTAATCAGTACAGCATTCGTAGCTCGCTCGCACTACGGATATAAATGTATTTATTCATGTTACTGCTATTATTGTTGGTGCAAAGCTAGTTCGTGCAATCTATACACATCGGAATCCTGGTACAGGTGTTATCGGACTGAACTAAATAGCTGTTATCTAAATACTAAATAGCCTAAAAACTAAAGCCTACGAACCGGAACAAAATGTGTATGGGCTGGGCTATTCTGCAGCTTCAGACAGCTTCAACTAAATTATTTTCGCTAACGGACGCTAGAATATATACCCGTATGCTGATTTTTGTTTTCAACTTCGGAGCTCATTCTCCACACCGGCCACTGCGGTCACATATTTAAGAAAAACAGAATTCTCTCAACTTACCCTAACGAAAATAAGCAGTCTGGTGTCTCCGATTCTGTACTTTCCTTCGGATACTCTAACCATTGGGAACTGTGTGGGGCACGAGCACCTCTCCACCAAATCCCTGACTCTCTCGTCGAGACTTCTCAGGTCATTTGTCACCAACTGAGGCTGTGGTCCAGAAGGTACCAGACCCAACGCAGAATCATCAGGCCTTAGTTCTTCGCCTGCCAATTCTCTTTCAATCTGCTTTTCCATTTGGACTAACAAGGGTGCAGGCATTCCCAGAACAGCTCCCTTTCTAGCAACTTCTAGCAGGCAAAGAACTACGTGTTTCTCGTTCTTCCTTAAGCATAAGTCGTCGGTTTCAAAAAGCAAGCATTCTAGAATGCCCAGAGCTTTCCTGCACCAGTCTATGAAATTAGACAGATTGTCTCTAGCAAAGAATGTGCCAGCTTTGGCTGCTGGAAGCATGTTGACTGGAGGCCTGCTGCGGAGGGCTTTCGCGAGGGCTACAGCATCTTCGGATTCCGTGACGATAGACTCGAGGATGAGGCGAGCGGATTCTCGAACGCGATTTGCGTGCTGGAACAAACATTGAGGTATAAATGAATGACATTGAAGATCATCACAATGGTGACAAATTATTACTAAGTAAGAGAAGGTATTTCTCTGGTTATTACCAAGAAAATAATTAGAGTTGCGTGGTTATCTGCAATGAAACTAACGTTGTAAAACCATGTTTACTTCGTTGAATGTTTTAAAAGTTTATAAGTACATAAAAACGAGAACTTTACTGTCCAAGCTCAAACAGTCTGGAAATATATTTATTATTATGTATGTCCGTAAGATTGAAATAGTGATATAAATAAATTACATAGCTATACTGATTAGTGGCGCCAGATACGAGTTTGGTATGAAAGTGGCACCAAAACTCCGTGTGAGTCGGCGGCAAAACGATCGGCGATTAAGAGTGAGCTAAGAAAAGCGATTCTACTAATAACTTATGAGACACTTCACTGACATAAATACTTTTCATACTTTCAACTATTATTGTTTAAGGTGCTTGTCCTGGTTGAGGTGCAATCCTGGTGCAGATTCAAGCCAAATTAAACTCTTATTTTATGGTATCATCATTATCATCGCTCTATGTACCTGACACAGGACATAGGCCTAGGTTTTTATTCGTATATACCACTAATGGATATACAAAGGATTAGCAAGCTGAAGTGGCAGTGGGCTGGTCACATCTGTCGCGGAACCGATAGCCGCTGGAGCAGACGTGT
>DWEC01001662.1:0-12929 GCA_018245735.1 Microceris miodesmiata | reverse complement strand
GGGTGTGAAAAGATGAAGATCGAGCTCAGTAGCGTGCCATTGAAGAGGCTTATGTCCAGCAGTGGACGGGAACAGGCCGATGATGACGATGATGAGTGGAACAAATAATTAACTAATATTAGCCTGCCTACATCACATTGATTCAAAATATATAAAAAAACATGTCAATACTACATACTGTTAATAAAATAAAAAATAACGAAGACACAGCTATTAAAAAGTCAGTAAATTATAGAAACAGTGCACAGGCTAGTTTTGGGAATAGTTATTAAAACTTTACCCAACTTCCTTCAGGAGCAAGCGCCGTCAAACTGAACCGTCTTCGACACACAAGGAACGGTTTTAATTATACACGTTAGACCCCATTTTAATTATTTCCACAACTGCAGCAGGTGTGGCCGTTCGCCTATATTAAACGGCAGCTCACTGTGATTGCATATTAACGGCTCTTGGCATTAAATATTACTGACGGTATTTACGCGTTCGGCTTATTGTTATACTTGCAATGTGACTTTGTTATCACCATCTATTAATGCGGTTTAGTTGGCTGTATATGCTGGTAAATAAAAAGTAGGTGTAGGAATGAATCTTACAGTTTTAAATAGGCATATCAAATAGGAGAGTATTTTAAATTATTTATCTTGAGGAATTGTAATGCATCCTCGATCAACCTAAGAACTAGTTTAGTTCTGTTAAAAATTGAATTGACAATGCAGATGTTCTTAATAATTGTAAAATCTTTCTAATTGAATGATCAATTTTCTTAATTAGTTAAATCGTACTAGTGTAATCAAAAAAATGTGTTCTTGTAACACATGTCGTATAAAACACAATGTGTAATTATTTCAGAATGGAATTAAATATTGCTGCTCGCGGCATGCACCTGCTTTACATAACAAGTGTAAGTAAAACGCATTACGTGTTATTTTTTAAGAATATTTCGATTTATAATGAGGCTAATGTCCACATGGTCCACTGTTCGATTATAATATCTCCTTTGACAAACGTTCAAAGTTATGGCACAGAAATTAAATAAAATTACCTATTTTAATTATGAACGCATCACCATTACTTTTTTATCTGTACAAAATGTTTGGGTATCCATAAGATAGATAATTAATCATAATATTTTGGGACATTTCCACACACGGCCATCTGATCCCAAATAATCATCAAGATAACATGTACATATTTTAGTAACCGAACGGCTGACAAACTACTGATATACATTTATGTAGACATTTTTTATTTTATTCTATTTTTACACCCAGACACGGAAGAACTAGGTACTTGTGCTCATCACACAATTATGTATCTGTCCTGGGTGGGAATCCAACTCACAACCTCCGGCTCAGCAGTCAAATTCATTGATCAGTGATTGGTCAGTCCATTGTACAATAGGAAGTCCCTTGTTTATTATCGTCCAAAAACACAATGAGATTTCTTAATGAAATACTGGGTACACCAGGATCCTATTGCCATGATACTATGACAATATGACTCATACATTTCGCTCCTTAACGTCTGTCATCACACTGCTGTCAACATAGCCTAGCACATAATAATATAGTGCCATGAATTGGCGGCATTTTTTCTTTACACATCTCAGGTAGAGAGGTAGAGTACTAGAATAGTTCCATCGGAATTCCTCCTACCGACTGCATTCAGCACTTTTCTGAAGGCGTAAGAAAGGGATGACAGATCAGTCTTTCCCGCTCACCACTTTTCAGCACAGCACATATTATATTTTCAGATTTAAATTCCTCAGTCCCATTCTGAACGTTGGAGGGAGTGCACGCTCGTTCGCCGCAGCGGATCGCGCGAGTTTGTCATGAAAATAAATTGGTGAAAAAATAACTTTTTAGCACAGTGCCCCAGTGATACATTAAGTGCTTCAACAAATATTCAAAGTTCAAAGTGTTTTTATGAGTGCTCGTATAAGCCGAAGTGGCTGCCAGAATTTAGATTGGGAATAACCTTAAGAATATTTTTGTCGAGGACACAGAAGTATGCGTTCGTCAGTAACTGCTTAATCGGGAGATCATCGTCTATTTGTTTAATGTGAGTTTGAACTATTATAGATATTATATGCTAATTATTCTTGTTGCAATAAAAACTTATAAGTTCGTTGTACTTTTTTATAGGGAATTGGAATTTTTATTGGAACTTGCGGGTGCGTTGCGACATACGATGTCAAAAGCGCCATGGTTATATCTTTTCACACGCATTGCGGATCGTTTTCTTCAAAACAAACCGATTGTCATATATTTTTTGTAAATCGATTACGATTATTATACAAAGGTATGAATATCTAAATTAAAATATTGTCCTAATTTTTTTCATTTAGGGCAAATTTTAATTTAGATATTCAGACGTGTTTTGACACGGCTTTTTTAAAGGTGTAAATTGATATATATATATGTGTTTATCAAGATTTACCAGTCAAGTAATGTTAATAAACATGTAATAATAAGTGTAAATTAATAATTACTAACGCTATAAAACATCACAAGAAATAAAAATATTTAAAACTACAATTATGTTAGCAATTAATTACCTTCGATATTTAAAATATTTTTGAATAATCATTTTTTTAACATTTGAAAAAAAAATCACTGTTTTAATTCAAAATGTGTTATTAATTGTAATCGAATTAATGTAATTTAAAATTTAAAATGACAAATTAACATAACCCTCCTGTCTGGCTTGTCTTACTTTAAGTAATGCTTAATTTCGGCTCCACAACATTACACAGTAGAAAATTATTATTTAATCCTCGCTTATATATTTTGTAGGAATCCAGAGGATAATTTGATATTTTCCCTTGTGGAATTAGGCCATTATGTTAAATGTTTCAGCTGTGAAACTGGTGCTTATATATAAATTGTCGGGCGGAGTGCGATGTGCAGTTTGTACAACAATTACACTGCGGTAACGAAGTGTTTGTAGTGTTGGTGAGATAGTGTCAGCATGCATATCTCCGTGTGGCGTAGTTGCTTTACTTGCATACAGGAGAAAACTTAAACATTATCATAGAAAGCTAACTATATTGTATGCATTTTAGTTACACTTTATCAAAAAAATTTATACGTGTACACTAAGCATCAGTGTTACCTAAAATAAAGAAAATTTCTTAGTTATGTGGTGTTTAATGTATGACCTGTTAACATGCATCTGATATTAATGACAAAAAACACAAAAACCAATATACTCGCACCTTAATCAATATTGAGTAGTGTTCATAATGCGCTAGCTACACTTGATTTAACGTTTCCTCAATACGTATGCTTGGATATGGGTAGGATATGGATTGGTAGACTGGGTACAGTTGAAACGATTTGTGCTGTATTGTTGTTTCTAAGACGAGCAACGATGTTGATATGTTATATTTATGACCTCATTTCTGGCACGAATGGGTTATATGTTTTTAGTACTTAGGGTGCTGTTTTTTATAATATGTGAAATTACGTGTGAGGATTACGGGCCCCGAGGACTTCCTCTCTACTCGAGCAGTTCTCATGGGGACAACTGCCCCAAGGTGGTGAACACCCCGCTAGGCGGTGGTGGTAGGCCTATACGGAGTTCCCGCCTACTTGCCGGCCTAGTCGCCTTCCTCCTCTTCGAAGGTAGACGCCAGCCTGACAAGTTCGCGCGGGAGCGGACGGCCGTCAGGTAGGCCGTCCGTTGCTAGAAAGTTAGAAACCGTTGATCGTAGTAAACATTAATTAACTTGATCACCGGTCAAATAGTAACTATTGTAGACCGTTGTAGTTGCATATAAACATACTGTTACGTGGTCCAGAACTGCGATAAACTGTTAGCAGAACTGTTGTACTGAGACAATAATGTGTTGGTAACTATACAGGATCATGTCGCTTGTATATGTAACAGAGATGCTTGATAAAGACAATAATAAGGTAAATAATTCATATATTATTATTACTATTATCTTATCTTCATACCAAAACCTTTTAGGGATAGGCCAGACAATACAGAGTGTAAAATATGTTACAGATTCGACGTGCTTCTTTATATTTATCAGTTTCTTTACATATACTGAATTGATATATAAAATTACTATAAAGCCTTTTAAATGTAAAATTACTCAACTGCAATAGATTGAAATTTATTACATTTGAAAACCTAGGGAGGCCTATGTCCAGCAGTGGATTGAGATAGGCTGATGATGATGATGATATTTGAAAACATATCTATAAATGTAAAAGCTATGTTTTAAAATGAATACCTCGTTGGTCGAGTGGTTGAAAGCGCGACTGCCGATCGGGAGGTCCTGGGTTCAAATCTCGGGTCCGGTACTATTGGGTGTTTCTAATTTAGAATTTCTAGTAGTGATTCGGAGTCTGGATGTGTGCCCGGTGTATGGCAATAGGCTCACCACCTATTCCATTGTGGGACTTAAACGTAACTGGTGAAACGTGTGGGTGTACTACACTCCTCTACCTACCCCTTCGGGGATTACAGGCGTGATGTTACGTTTTTTTATTAAATTTAAAGTGAACCTAACACAAATAATATATTAAAATTAATTATTAAATACATTAAAAATAATACTCAATATATTAAAAATAATACTCTATGTATATTGGCCGTTAAACTTTTGTTCTATTTTTAATTTTTATTAAAATAATCTTTCGATATCTTTGAAATCGTATTTCTTAAAATGTTGATCTCCATCATTATCAGACATTATTTGAAAACTCTACTAAGCACCCATAGTTATGAAAACAAATTTGTACCCGAACTTGGTACTCGTATTACCACCAATTACACCGAACTGTTCTACAAATGCAAGGAACAGATACGGCTAGTCATTTTTCATTTACGACGAACTGGAGCGCAACCAGACCGTATTGCCATTTCATTTGCGTCGACAATACCTTTCATTCGACACGATTCAATCGGGACACCGGCGACATGAATGTAGTACAGATATTTGCTGAACGCGGAAAGCTGTAGGTCACTAGGAATCCAGGCCAGCCAAGCTTTGTTCTATCAGTTTATTGAACCAAAATTGGGGCAAGGTCGCAAAGTGTTATCAAAATGAAGGACTCCATGCGGACCTTTGTTTTACGGAATCGCGATAGAGGCACGCTGGGATATATCCAGCAATATGTTCCGGATACAAAAATATGATGTCCATGAAAACGGCCTAACGGCCCGAACGGCCTGGAGCCGGTCTGAGTGACCTTGGTTTTGATGGTACGGTATAAAAGTCAGATTGGGTGAAGTTTCAACAATTTTGCTCCATCGCTTGATTCATGACATAACATAACATTTTAGAATTTATTAAAAATTGCATGGTGACTATAACCAAATATTATGGGGACATTTAAATTGTAAAACCTTTGTATACCAATATGATATTTTTTTTATTTATTCCTACTTACATTGTACTTATATTCCTACAATTTATATTGCAGGTCGTCCTCTTTCCAGATGGTCTGACGACCTGAAAAAGATAGCGCAAAGCTGCCGGATTCAGAAGGCCCAGGACCGGAAGGCGTGGCGCCGATTAGGGAAGGACCATGTCCAGCAGCGGACATCTAAAGGCTGATGATGTTTGTTCTTCTCTAATCACCTTATTTCCATATGGCAATGAAGGATACATTATTGTCGACTTATGACATATGTCGGAGGAACATGTCAGTATAATTAGCCTTATTTTTTTTCCACCATTATTAATCTTTAGTCTGCCACGGTGACCAAATATACGATCATAGACTTTATGCGAAATAAGAACCATTCTTAAAATCTCTACCGTGTATAGAGTTCCTCACGTTGTTCTCCTTCACGTGTATAGCACGTATATGTCTATTATATGAAGTCGTTAAAAACAGTATTATACTCGTAGCTACTGTTTAGTACGATTATGACAGTGCAGTGATTATGTATGTTTTATTTCAGTTCTAGTGACAATATATTACATTCATTGCTAAGAATACTCAAAGTAGAATATTGACATCCACATAAAACTTTGTAAATGTTTATTTTTACAACTTAAAAACCCAGTGCGTTCTATAGTTTTATGCTTCCATGAAACAAAAGGGGAAAATAAACGCGACAGCTCACAGTGGCGTAGTTTGTTATCAGAAACAGTCCGCAAACTTATAAATGGAAAAGAACTAATATAAACTAGACAATGAATGGATACGGGAACGCAGAAGAGATATTTATTTTCCAATATACGATTCGTACACACACCACATGCTCCACAAATGTTTTTCTGTAACTTTTCCCGATAGATTTCTAACCAGTTTCAATTAAATTTGTTGCTTGTATTGAATTTTGCCCGAAACAAAAACGTAACGAAACTTTATGTACGTCATGATAAAAATGAATAAATATGAACAAGTAATCAAGCACGTTTCGCCAGCTCGACCCCGTTTCCTTTTCTATTCAGGAAATCAAACACAACACATGAATATGGTAACGAAAGAGCGTACAGATAAGTAAATAATAAATACATTGGTGTTTCTCTGATATCCTGTACCGCGAATTTTCTTCAAATGTATAGTTATACAACAGATATTATAGCATCATCATCATCATCGTCAATCGTTTTAATCGACCTTGTGTTGGACAAATCATCTCGTTTTCTCAATAAAACACGAAAATGAAAATCGAAAAAATTTAAGATGACAGCGATATATGCTGAAATAACATGGCTGCACTAGCCAATAGTGAGTAGTATGCTGATTTTTCTTAGTGCTGCCCTAGGCGTTTCACCGTCTCTGGATACCACCAAAGGACAACCGCCCGCCTAACTGGTCCATGTAGTGGAAGCTCGCACGGTGCTCTCTCTATCAAACGTTCAAATGTGCCAGACGTTTTAAAGATTAGAATAAAATCATTCAGAACGCAGTCTCGTAATTAATAATGAAACCTTTCAAAAACTGACGAAACATTTCTTAAGAGTTTGCCTTGGAAATTTTCATTGAAAAAATATTACAACGAAAATTTCCATTATTTGCGCAACTCGACTCAAAATGGCACGTTTGCGTAGGCGTCACCGCTGAACCCCGCGGCCGCCCTCGCCCACGGTCCTTGTTTATGTAACTGGCAACGTGAAACTTGACACGTTTTGTATTACAAATTGTACCCTTGACTTTCGCAATGTTTATCATTACCATGATAATGTTAAATTTATCGTCACTCAACTGAGTATTGTTAATCCATAAATCATCTCGTACGTTACCATGCCTATTTTTCAATATATATTTAATAATCTACAAAGTGCATTACACTCGAGTTTCTTTGACAATTTTCTTCTTTAGAATTTCTAGTAGTGACTCGGAGTTTGAATATGAGCCAGGTGTATGGCCATAGGCTCAAAACCTATTCCATGGGACGCAAACACAACTGGTGAAATGTAGGAGTATACTACACTCCTATGCCCTACCGTTTCAGGGATTACGGGCGTGAAGTTAAATTGAAAATTCTCACCGAGTATACACACGGTTCTTATATTCACATATTGATAAAACTGTATTATTTAATTGTTTTCCAGAATACTAATTAACTATTATTTATAAAATACATACACGAGTATACCCTATTTAATATGATTTGTATGGCTAAGGTAAGGTAAATGGCAACAATAGTCCAAAAATGTTCCTCCCGAGTGTTTTTACGCAATTACTTGCTTGATTTCGCATTATAACTTTATAACCTTGCTCATATTTTAATAACATTAAATTCAAGAATCTTCCATTCTTGCAATAATAATATATTCAAATACAGACATTCCAAATTTAAATGTCATTCCAAATTCAATTTATTAATGTTACTTCTTCTTCTTCGTGATCCGTTCCCTCACTGCAGAGGATCGTGGCTCTTTTTTTTAATGTTACAGATAATATTTGTTACAGATAATATATGTTACAGCTAAAATCTATTAATGTTACAGATAATAAATATATAGAACATTTTCTTTTCTTCAAAGCAATTTTAAATTTATATAATACAAAATAAAACGATCTTAAAATAGTATTCATGAACAAGTATGTCTTTGTGACCTCTACCTTAAGCTGGAATTAGCAAGGAACAGCTTCCATTAGTACATTAAGAATATTAAAATATTCTGCTCTTATACAAACGCCTGCTCATTACTTATTATGGCGTCAAAATTTAATAAACCTTGCATACAATTTATATAGAAAATATGCCACGTACAAGATAATCCTGTTTTATATATTACCTAAATATAAAAAAGCTTTAGGAGTTCTCCATAATTTTTTAAAATGTGCATTATCTGCAGTTGGCCAACGTTATTATATTATGCCAGATTATTACGCCGGATCCCCTACGAGGTAAGCAGAGAGCACCGAGTACCAAATTTATATGTATAGTATATAACAACAAAGTACTATAGTATGAAAATAAATATACTGTAATTCAATTTTGTGTAAGGTTCGCAGCAGTAATTTAAATACAAAATTATTTATAGAACGTACGGTTGCAGGACGTGACCGAAATGCAATAATAATTTCTATACTGTCACGTTCTTGTCGCGCTCTTCGTAGTTGAAAAAACGCAATCAGTTTTCTAAGGATTCGCTGAAAGACATTCAATTAAATATTTCTAATTTTTATATACCAAGTAGAATATTATTAGATTGTCACGCCAGGTGGCTGGAGAGGGTAGGAACACACCGAGTGCCAAATATCACTGTCCTCATACACCTGACATGTTTCTTGTACATTTACCGCTCTGTTCAAAAAGTGATACAGTTCTAGCATGTAGATAATTTGTGGTTTTGGCGCAGCGCCAGAAGTCACACTGTAAAGCAGGTACTTCACTTTCAGTGTTTGCTTCATCATTAACTTAACTTTCGAATCTGTTAAGTATGCGTTAAAACAGCATCTACATATATACGCGAACATAAATTTTTGTGCCTCTTAAAAAATATTGCGAGCACGGAGAAAAGCAAGACTAAAGTAAGACATACTTAAAGTTTAATCTAGGGAAAAAATACAAAAAGCCAAAAATTAATATTTATCATATTATGTATTCCAAATATCTCAAATTGAATGAAATAAAACATATATATTATAATTTACGTTCACACTGACAATGTCAGATATATGACCATCTGTTTTCAATCACTAAGACAAAGGAAAAAATTATAGAACAAGAGAAGGGTACTCTTGGACATAAGAACCTCAATAATGTTCAAACTGAAAACTCTAATCAATTACGATCTAATTTCAATCGGCACTTGACAACCCCTAATTACTCGTACAAACACAAAAAGAGACGTCCTCAATTATCCTATTTCGCAAAAGACTTAATTATATTTCAATTGTAGGCTATTAACATTTCTTGACTCTAGGAATCACGCCTTTTTATCTATTGTAGCATAAGTAGTTTAAGCTATATTGGATACTTTAGTTATAAACTATATTTAAGCATTAGAATACCTAAGCTTTTTAGCCAGTCCTGCGCATACAAGTTTAGTATCTGTTTTATCGTTCTTCTCCTTCCTCTTTTATGCATTTGATTTATTATGGATAGTTACAGACTCCATTTAAAACACCGGTATTGAGCGATTATGCAAGCAAATTAAAAATATTTTGTGCTATTATCGTCTTGTGATATTATTGTGCTATTAACGCTAAAAACACAGGATATTATTGGAAATTTAATAAAAACCGATTAAGAAAACGAATTTGTCAATAAGTGGCATACCAAGTGGCAGTAAAATCTGAATTAGGTCATGGAGTTTTCTCACTCCTACAAGTGTTTAATACATTAGAGAAGTAACGAAATTTTAAAACGTTAAGCGAAAATGCAATAAAAATCACACTTTTTTGGTGCGTAAAATAAAAACGATGGCCTTGTCTTTTTCACCATGTCTTTTTCGGAGTTAATTTTATCAACGTATAACGGATATCAGTTTTTATAGCTGGTCAATATAACAACTTTTAAAACACGTCATAAAAAGAACCTAATATTTTATATATTCTATATATTGATTCGAATTACGTACTCGGTGAAACAGAATATAAATGTCAGGGCTGTAAGAATAGAACAATTATCACTCAGTGCTCTCTGTCTGCCCTGTAAAGAATCTGCATAACAATATATTTCATTTACATTTTTAAAAAGTTGTCAACTTTTGTCACATCTACCGAAATATAAAAACGCGGAACTTCTACGCTTTGTATGCAACGTTAAGCGATATATAATCAACTGTTTCCAACCATTTGCATAGATAGTGGACGTATCCAAAGTTTTAATAAATAAAGTTACGTTCACGTACGGCTGTTTTCTATTCTAAAACATCCATTGTGATAGCAACACTGTGAAATGCGGCAGTGCTTCCATCTAGCCCCCCATGTTAGCAACTAAGCGACCTGTTATTGGCTGAGCAAAAATATTTTGTTTCTACCCACATAAAAGCACATTCAAATGGCTATCCTAATTTTAAATAAACCAATCATGACATTATGCGGGGGTCATTTACGTCATTGTCGTATAGTTTACAATTATTTAATGTGTAGTTAGTTTTTTAATACGTTCTATACCATTGAATACGAAAACTAAAAGCAAGCTTATCAAAAAGCTTTGTGTTGGAAAACTTAGATGTAATAAAAGTCGAGTTTCATATAAAAATATGGTTGAATATAATTTAAATTTGAATGTGTTTTGTTTTAAATATGGGTTTTTGTGATCGTATGACAAGTATACGAAATATTTACTGCCATAAACGCCAAGATCGTATATGTTTATTCAATTTACACGTCGGTTTCACTGAGCCTTTGAAAAAATATTCATATTGCTGTTTGAGGGAAACTGCTAGAATAGTTACATTCCACAGTACCGCAGTAGAAAATCATCAACATTAATGAGACAGGTCAATGCTGTCAAGCTACGAGCATATAATTTGATGGTACTTAACACCCCTATCCACGTATGCATCGATAGACGTTATCGGTTTTGAAATGAATTGTAGTTTTAAGTCGAATATACGTTTATAGTCCCCCCATTTTGATCATGTGCGTGTGATTAGAATTCATAGATTTTGTAAAACATTATGAATAACTATTCGATGCGCGGGTTTCGTCACGTTTCCCTTTATCGTCAAACTCAGTCTATATCAATTTATACAGAGTGGGTGATATTTGATCACAAAACGCGGATATTTGTGTAAAAAAGTGCGCATTCGGATTTGAACCAAGGACCGTCTGAGTGAGCGGTTGAATTGTACTACACTAGACTATCATTGGTTCATACCAAACACGTAACAAATAATATTCTCTAATTACTAATAGTCTTAAGGAACAAAGATTCGACTCCGCAATTAGAAATGTTATGCTTGTAATATCCACGAAACTGTGTCTAATTACATCGAGGGTGTTATGGAAGCACCATTATGACACTTAAAACTGCCAGCAACAGTGGTTACTTCAATACCCCATTAGTTTGAATATCAAAACTTTATAACTAAATCCTCGGAACTATTACGGAAACTATGTACATATATCTAAATAAATTTGGATGCCCCCGCATGAGATAAAACCAAATAGTCGCCAGGAAATCCTTCGACTTCACTTCGATTTGATATACGAATATGTGCGCTACAAAACTTTAACTGATTAACTGTAACAATAAACAATTGGAAGCAGTTTTATATCAAACGTTTCGTGAGTTTCTGCGCTGGAACTAACAAAAAACTTCGGATAGGTTCGAAAATGGTCACTCTATTTCGAAAACAAATTAGATTTAAGCCGGTACATAATTTATTCAATTGTAATAAGAGATACGATTGTACATACAAAATTAATCTTATTCCAGTAGACAAATGTTTGAAATAACTGTCTAGCCGTACTCGGGCCCAACGCTGCGCTGTGTAATTCGTTACGCCAAGTCCTGAACGTAATTTAGCAACGTTACAACTGTTCTCGTGTAATAAAAATATTCCACAAAGAACAAATGCTCTGCGTCGGGTAATTTTTCATAACATTTACATATAAATTACGTTACAACAGAAATTTATTTTCCCGGGATTAAAATGATATTCGTGTGCAATTATTTTCGATATAGAATTAAAATAGCGAGGTAAATTGTGAGTTAAATTTAGAAAATGAAAATGTTATATTGTTCTATAAACTGGGCACATTTTTATTATATTGATTTATACAATAGTAATTTATTTATTTATTTATTTATTTTTGTACACTTAATACTTAAAACTAATTATCATATAGAGTAATGTATATACCAAGTACCAAAAAATAATGTATATAGTAAATTAGTCATGTGTGTTTAATTAGGGTGTAAAATCAACAACTTTTTATATATTTAGCCTGACTCAAAGACAGAAGAGCCACGTGGTGGTAAATGGTCATGCCTATGGACATTTACAACACCCGAGGAATTGCCAGTGCTTCGTGGGCTTTGAAGGAGAGCTCTCTTTGGGCTTTTCATGAAGAACCACATGTCATAGTATTAAATACCAATAATGAAATATAAGTATAAAAGACATATATTTTTAGGTTAGGCGTAGGCTAAATTCCAATAGCTTTAAGCTTATATTTACGAACGCTCGGTTCTCGCGTAGCCCTTATCGCTAGACCCATACCACTCTAGAGTTCGAATGAAACTATTCTCGTAACTTTGGCCTAGCTTATTCTAATACACTAAGCTTCCAAGATTTATAGTACAGAAATAATTATATATAGTTTACATCACACAAAGAAGTAATTCAATAATTCAATACATACACAAGACAAATGTAAACATGAGCGATCTTATCGCTTAATAACGATTTTTTTAGGTAAAACATAATATTGTATGCGGTAAGCTTGTAAATCGCTCTGAACAGCCCAGCCAAAATTTTCGACGCCCTGGTCATTTATCGATGTCTTATAATGCTCAATATCTTCCTTTCTTTCCTCCTTATGAAA
>DWEC01001661.1:0-12933 GCA_018245735.1 Microceris miodesmiata | reverse complement strand
TGCTGTTTGCGGTTGAACATAGACGTCTGTAGGCTTTAGATACCGCTAAATATCGAATAACGTTTACTATGATTGTAGGAAAAATAGAAAAAGTACTGCTTGCTAGCATATTAAAATATTCCTTGATATGTTTAGGAGTATTGAGAGATTTTAGGGGAGTTTTGGAGAATTGAGAGATACAGATACATAACTATTACTGGACGATTTACGCATAGCATCTTACTATTTGCCGAGCAGTGGAAATTAGACTGTAATTCATGAATTATAGCGTCATTCAGGTTGTAATGTCTAAAAGTATACTCATGTACATCTGTACTCTATGGTTCTGGATGACCAGAACCATAGAGTACTGACTATACATACCTTATATATACATTATACACCATAGAGTACTGACTATTATCTTTCAGTCATTGACAGTACGATGACTATTTTTTTTTTAAATTTAATTTAATGTACTTGTAACACACAATTTATCTTACATTTTTTTTTTAGTTCTTTTTACTTTCACTCTTTTAGTCACAAATGTTAAAGAGCAAATGTGGCGTAAATTATGTCTTCAAGTTTAGATTGACATTGCTGACTGAGACGAGGCGAAGGCTTCATAAGAAGAGAAGTTCTCAGGAAGCCATAAGACAAATGCCTTACGGTCCGGTCGCGCGACATGCTAATAAGCCAGTGTCGTGTGCCCGTTAAGCCTTCGCCTGTTAAATGTAATGTAACGGTCCCTGAGGCTCGTATCCTTGTCTTGTTATAATGAGGACCTTGAGGTGTTTAAAGAGTTAAATTTACACGAAACCTCACATCACGATTCCTTGTATGTCAGGTGCTTTGCAATACCAAATGGATAAATATGCCATTTCTATAATAAAACAATCAGATATTATGTATATTAAAGCAGAGAAAATCCAATTAAAAAAAAATATTATTCATTTTTCTTCAATGTACAAGAAAACTTAATAAGCGATGATATTTTAAGACATTATTTGCGTAAAACCCTTATCTGTCGTCATCAAAAATGCATTTCTGATTTATAAAAGCAGCAATATTAAAATGTATACCATCATCAAAATAACGTATAATAATATCTAAATGTTTTATTTTCATTAATCAGCTTTTGTTTATACATACATATATTTATATCGAAATATTGGACCACCAAGAAATGTGGATGATGGTTAAGATGTTTTTTGTAAAAACATTTGAAATGCGGATGTTCCTCCAAGAGCTTTAGAACTTTTAAAGTGGGCACACAGAGAGTTAGTAACATAAATACGCCTGGTTTTAATTTTAAAAGATAGTATGTTTAAAAATAATAATATCGTTGAATTTATTTAAAATGTGATATTTTCTGACATAGATACCATTGCTTTTTTATTATGTGATTTTTTTATTTATTGTTATAATAAAATTGATAAAACTGTTACATTTTTCAATGAATACTGTAGTTACATTTTCAACTACAATTTAAATGACCAATAAACGTCATTTGACATTTATTGACATTTATGTGTAGGGAACAACATGTTTTAGTATTCGAAATATCTGTACCACACGGTGCAGACCTCAACAGCCCACGTCGCCAGCCTTTTGGCTCGGAAGTTTCATGTCTCTTGAGGAGTTCGACAGACGCCCACTGGTTAGAAAGCCCTGAAACACTATGGTTAATAATACTTGTTTGACATCAGCATATATACATGGGAGTTGTTATTCTTACACGGTTGGACATGTCTTTGCTGCAATAATATTCAATATGACAGAAGTATCTGACTGTCTTTGTTTGATCTATTTGGGGTACAATAAAGAATAATTGAATTGAATCGTATCGATTTAAATTATGATTGGGCATAGTTGCACATACATTGATCTATAAGGTGCATTGTGGAAATAACAGAGTATAGGACATGTTTAAAATTTAAAACTACCCGCCAACCTTAACAATTTTCGCATATTTCATAGTTGAGTGTATTTTGTTTTCTAATGATATACCTACCTACTTATAAGTAAATATATTATGTATATATAAATTTCAAATACGAATAGTGTAATATCCGCCTAGAAGTTTATTTCTAATGTCCATAAGCAAATAATATTAGCATTAGATTTATTGTTAGGGACATCTGTGTTGGGATATTGCTCGAGACATTTTTTGTTTGAAAAAGGACAGATTTGTTCTACACGTGTCCTAACTGCGTCGTTTAAATTTAATGCCCTCCATAAACCGTGTTTTTGTTTGTTTGTGTATAACTGGCAACTACTTTTGATTGTTTTTTGTGAGGATTTTTTGGCTCTTTGATTTTTTTTTTAATTAATTTTCCTCTCCAATGCTTGTAATATATTTTTTGGTAGTCGCATCATTGTGAAAGAAGTCTACGTTCTAGCTTATCATCTTCTTATTAAATTATCTCTTTTTAATCTGCTTTTTAGAACTTTGGTACCTATTTAAAAAACACGATATCATCAATTAATGTAAAGTTAGTAAAGTTTTATGTTGTCTTCTGTGTGCATAAAATATATTTATAATTAACATTATGAACAACTTCGACGAAGTCGGAGTATCACCTTATATTTCATATGGCAAACTAGGCAAACTGTGTTGTAATAATCGGGCACTTGACAAATAGTCACATATATACACATTTCAAAATCCATACAAATACATCCAGAAATGTATCCATAAATACAGATTCCTATCAAATATTCATGCTCACAACATATGGCTGGGAATGGAACTCGCTACCTCCGGCTCATTAGTTAGGATCAGTAACCACTGCTGGTTAAATAATTTAACTTGTAGTACATTACTTAAACATCTATTTATGCTATGTTTCTCGGTAAACCAAAATATTGGGTTAGAATTTAGAAAACCAATTTGTCGGTCTGTCAACAGAACAAGAATTATAAGGGTTTAGTCGCCCGCCCGCAGGGCTTCACATTTCGTCACTTTCTATATATGGATGAAATAAATAAGTTCGTGTAAGAAATAAGTTCATTATTTTTATTTTCACTAACGATAATTTCAAATACTTGGAAAAGTATAAAATATTTATCTCATATTTTATTTCTGGGCACTCAATAAAACTTTAATACAATTTATACCACAATTAGATAATTAATTATTTTAAGAATGCTTAACTCTTTTAAGTTTTTACGTAACATATTGCTTCGCATCCGTTATTTTGAGAACAAACAAATAAATTCAAACCAAATGACCATTTCTGGTAACAGACATTCGTTACAATGAAAACCGTTTTAGATTTTATGGCCAACAAATCGTTAGAGAATTTGTGGCTGCATCATTAAGCCGCAGATGTGTTTGGTTCCATAGACAAAAAGTAAACACTTGCCCCCTAACCATATCATTTATTTTTAATTCAATCGTCGAGTGACGAAGTTCCGACCTTGAACGTGACAAAACGACAGGATTCGAAATTTAAAAATAAATATATTTAGCCCGCCAGTTCCCGCGGCGCATTGCTAACGGCCGTTTTAAATATAGAACGTGTTCTATTCTCGAACACTGAACTCCCGGCCGATGGCTTCTTATTGTTTTTGCTTAGCGCAGGATAATGTGGGTGTCGTGTTTGATACGTCATTAATTTTCTGGTTCGGTTGTAGCCATATATAAATTTATATATGGTTTCTTTGGTCATATTCATTACTTTAACATACACTAAGTGTCTATTGCATACAAAACGAATGTAAAATCATCTTGTGAGTATAGCTGAATAAGTTTTCTTCAAATACGTCTTCGGTTTAGATCAACCATTTTGAAACAAATTCTTTTAAGCGTCGGATAAAACACTTAATTTTTTTTATTCGGGTCTCTCCTGTAAAAAACTAAACATTTAAATAGACACCTTTTTCCTTTGCACAAATTGAATAATGTGGTAATCATAATACAAATGTATTATTTAGAGTATTTCCAAAACTGTTAAGTGTGATGTTATTGAATGTTAACCGAACCACTTTTGCTAAATCGAGCTATTTATCCTAATAAGATAAGTCAACAATCGCTCCAAGTTGCAATGTTTTTATCGTTTAAGGGCGGTTCCATTTTCGGTGTGCCAACAAGCATGAGCAGGTGTGAATTTGAAAAGTGACAACTTGTGGGATGTCAAGTAGTTTTCAGTGAGCGTGGTGTGAAACCGGCTTCAAGATTCCGGATTACGTTGCCACTGAGGGCCAAATGGGTACGTTATTGTATTGTTTTCGTGTTTACCTTTATGTGCAATTTTACCGTTGAAATTATTATTTCAATAGTTTTACCTTTTTAAGTTTGTTTTCAATTGTTTATTTTTCTTGAGATGTGATGTGTTTTTTTATTTACTCTGTATATGACCACAACTTAATTACGTCCAATGATGTATTTTCACAACGTGGTAGTGAATGACGTGTTAGTGTAAATTTTATTGCTGGACTCCCTAAATGAAGTTTCCAGTAATGATTAAAAAATCTATTCAAAGTCATTATGTAAATATTTAATAAATAAAAACTTCTTCGCATGTTTTGAGATGTTTCTAAGAGTAAAAGAGTGTAGGAACAATGAAATTAAACTCCATACAAAAATTGAGGACACATCTAAATTGTAAGGACCATTTGCGTCAAAATAAACTTGGATGCGATGTGTAAAATTGTATGGGCATTGTCTCCGTGATCACAAAAACATTTTGGGTCTTGATAATCAAAATGTATCTTAACGGTTATTAAAATAAAGCTTAATTTCCCTTGCCACTGCATTTACTTGTTCGTGACACTTCTAACAGATGCATATAGGTTTCGAACAAAAAAAAGTACACTTTATGTGTATATAAATAAAGTACTTAATAAAAATTATATAGGGGTATCTTGTACAGAACTCATTCGTGTTTGACGACGTTTAACTAATTTTGAACTGTGTGATTAGGGTGTTAAGGTATATTTTTGATGTTGATATTGTGTTTCGACTGAATTATCTCCATTTTGATCGGACAGAGCATACGTGAGCCGAATTACGTTCGTTTTTTTTACTTTCCTTTAAGGAAAGGTATTTTATTGTTGTGCACTGTACTGCCATGTGATGTGGTGAAGGGGGCGTGAGGTTAATGTGATCGAACGTTACACTGTATGAATTAAAAAAAACTTATAAATTTTGAAAAAAATGGGTTTTGGTGCATTGAATTCAGACTTGATGTCCGTTAGCATAGTTTCATGAAAAATATCATTAATTAATATACTACACGCTTTTAACGTAACAGCAATAAAACAGAATATAAATTCATTTTAAACGTTCCGTTAAGGGATAGGCAGTCAACACCGAGTACCAAATACCTATCGATGCAGATAATATTATGTAGTAGTTTAAGTTTCAGCAAGTAAAAGTTGCTGATGTTATAGGGAAAAAATCTATTAACTATTATATTTATCATCATCCCTTTTTACCATTGGCCTGTTAGACATGGGTCTCTCTGAATGACAAGTGTTAAGACCAAATGCTGCTACTCCGATCAAGTACGGGTATTTATAATTTCATACGCCTTAGAAAACATTATGAATAGTTCTAAGATATATAACCTTTTTATCTTGTTTTTTGTCATGGACGAACTGATATTTATTAAAAAACTCAGTGGACTTGGCAACAGTAAACATGGTATAACCACAAGAATAGTGAAAAAAAACCAAGTCGTAGGTGTCTGTATGTGTGTGTGTCTTGGATATACTTACACACTTATAAGGTTTTAGCGCAATACTTTCATAGTTCAGTATGTCTTCACAAGGTGCGTTGTATCGCCTGTAACACGCTGTATCAGCAGTTCAAGGTCCTTCCTTATCGGATATCGGCCCATCCCTTTAAATGGTTCACACTGTACACAGATTTTGATATTGTAATCTTGACAGATAATTCAAAATGGCGCCGGGATTTCTTGGAATTGAATAAATTGCTTTAAATCTGTCAGGATACTCAGCTATAATAGTATATGGAAAAACTGTTTCGATTATATGAAGTCTGAAACAAATAAATTCCTATAAACTCACATAATTATGTAAAATTGTATTTTTTCTTACGTTTTACGAACGAAGAAAACGTATTTAAAATGTAAATGTCTTTTAAATGTATTTGTTATAACGATTTTTCTGAGTTATTGCCAAAAATGTTTTTATACGTACATTAAATTTCTATTATTTGTGCTCTGTCTATCCCGTACAGGACCTACCGTGAATATATGTATGTTTATTTATCAATTGCTCAAAAAATGAAACCAATAAATAAATCGCATAAAAGGCCGGATGTATCCGGTTACATTTGAAAAAAGCCGGAAGTAGGGTACTTACCTGTCGCTTCCGGTGCATTCTGCTGCTCTGTTCAACATTAAATACCATGGATGGATAGTTTTAAGGTATATTTCTCTTGTAATGACGATATTTATTATATAAGGCATTGACATAACATATACAATAGTATTATAACTATAAGTAACATTCAAGTCCTTTGCATGTTATAACTGTAATATATTTAATGACCGTTGTAATTCACGAATGTCAGAATCCATAATTAAATCTGATTCTAGTTTTACTTAATAATTAGCTAAACATTCGTTTTTATTACGTGTTTCAAAATATTTTATAGAGTATTATTATGATAAAATACAAATGCAAGCAGATCACCTGTATACGTCTGTACACCTGTATATGTCAAATTAGCACAAAATTGTTCAGTGTGATAGCCTATGATCTCCTTATTATATATTTTGAAAAAATAATTATTCATTAATTCATGATAAACTTCAAATGCTGGAAAGCGTCCGTTGCTGTAGCAAGGCAGGTGTTTGATTTGATTTGTTTGGACATATTCAATACAATACATAGTACAATAACGAATATTTGTTCAAATATTGGATATTTCCTAAATAATAATACACAGTTAATACTTAGATGGTACGTTGTATGTAGATGATGATGATAGGCAAGACCCAGATCAGATAGGTCTAAGTTCAAATGAATAAACCTTACTCGACGTTGTCGTCTTGCCGCTAACGGCATATCAATCGTGATAATATTATAAACAACTCTAGTCATTTACGATAGGATTTTCGCTCTGTTTGTTGTATTTATTTATCATCTCAGAGGAATCTTTACACTTCACTTATTATTATTATGGCATTACGCCAGCTCTCTTACTAGATAGGCAGAGAGCACAATGCCAATATCAATATCCTTTGTTAATCTGACACGCTTTTTCATATACATATTTTGTTTAAATTATTCTTTATTTAACTGCCTCGTTGGTCGAGTGGTTGCAAGCGCGACTGCCGATCGGGAGGTCCTGCGTTCAAATCCCGGGTCGGGTACTATTGAATTTTTCTAATTTAGAATTTCTATTTGTGACTCGGAGTCTGGATGTGTGCCCGTGTATGGCAATAGGCTAACCACCAAGTCCATTGTGGGACTTAAACGTAACTGGTGAGACCTGGGGATGTACTACACTCCTCTGCCTACCCCTTCGGGGATAACAGGCGTGATTACGTTCATTCTTTAGAAAAGTCTAGAAAAACGATTATATAATTGTATATATTACTAGTTTGTCTCAGATCACTGATGTAATTCCGTAAGGTTTAATTCTCTATGCCCTTGCTAAAATCAAATTGTAGGTATACAATAATAACCTCTATAATACAAGTTCATAGTATACAATCTACACAGGTGCATATATATAACGTTAGTCGATTTCTTTCACAACGTGTTACGCCATAGATTCGGCCTTGTGATACCGACTCTAGGAAACTATTTATTTGAGCTATTATCACGGTGTTCCGAAGGTCACAAGATTTGAAAACATCATGGGTAACCGAAGGTAGCCTCAGCTACCTTATTTGACAGGTACAGTATAGGTTTTACTTTTGATTTTAACCGAATGTATCTTTTGTAGCATATTTGTTAAGCTAAAAACGCGCGATTGTTTACATTTAATTTTTAAGCTGAAATCGTAACAGTCATGTAAATATTTTATTATTTGTTATGTATATATCTTTACGTAAGTAGGTACTTGTCAAACAATATACTATAAAAATATATTGATTCCACTCTATATATTTAAACAAACGCTTATTGTACATCATAAAAATAGTTTAATTATTTCTGTTAGCTAAAATTACGTAATTTCAATCGTTTAGTATTACCTCATGTCTCAGCTCCAGGCTCCATGCATGTTTCTACGCCAACGGGTCACCATAACACCTGAGCAAACGAGTTATTTAAAACATACAAATATAGATATTTTACAAAAACAAGCAATGTAAAGAGAGAACCATGAATTAATATTGTAACATTCATTCGTAAGAAACGGGTCCATTGTGAGAAGGTTTGATTTGACGACTCTTGCAATACAGTGATGCAAAATTGTTGTAGTGTAATATCTCAAAAACAGTATATTTTAGAAAACAGTTCAGAAAGTATGAAATCGTAATTATTCCATGACCATTATAGTATATAGTTATATATCATAGAATAATCTATAAGTAATATAATATTATATGTAATAGTCATAGAATAATCATGATTTCAAACTTTCTGTGCTGTTTTCTGAAAGAGAGTGTTTTTGATATATCACACTAGCCTCAAATGAGCGATGTGTATGAAAGAATTAATTGTACTTACTAATTTGTTAGTATTTTTTCTATTCTGTTTTCGCCCATTATACCACATATGAGACATACATTACCAGGAAATCCAATTATATTCTTCTTAATTGTATTCCAAAACTTTCACTGACTCGAATAAAATACAGCGGTATCTAACAAACTTTTAATCCACGTTTTACAGTTCCGGTAGAATTTTCCAGACTTTCTATAAAATCCTACAGAAATTCCCTGTCTACGTACACACAAAGTATAATACCTGTTATGATACTTTTTCCAAGAATTATTTTACACCACACTTTACCATTCTCATCATCCTACTTAACACGTTTCGCTTTGTCGGAGGCCGTAAACTGCTGTAACCGTTACGAATTACAATACACAAACATTCAACGCATAGATACTCGTATATTGGAGTTGAGCAACAGAGCTTACTTCGACATAGAACTACCATAAAAATTATGTATGCGATAATATGATAATGGGAAATAAAAGTTTATGCTGTTCTTACAATATGATGCTAAGTGTCAGCTGTCAAAGATATATAACATTTTGTGTCTATTCTTACGCGAGTACGCAGTGGAAGAGTGGTTGTGCAAAGCTTGGATGGTCATACCGCGTTTTGTTATAGGAAGAAGTGGTACTAGATGTGCTTAAAGATAATATTGATATATATAATATTATATGTGAGAAGAGATAGATCTAGGCTACATAGTAGGATCAAATCGGAGACCTGAAAGAAGACCAGGTCAAAACTTTCTATAATCAAGGAACCTGTATGACGATTTTAATGAATGCAGAAGAGGCGAAATAAATCTGTCAAAACCGTAGTAAGTGATTGTCCTTAGTCTCTGTCTATCCTTTTGGAAAAGTGGCGTGAATATATGCATAAAATATCTATTTGAGAGTGGTGGTACGATGATGTTGATCAGGTTTTAGAAATTCTCAGTCTGCTTTTACAAATTCCAGACTTGAATAAATCACCATGTCGGTCTGCTGTGAAAAAGTTACCTGGTTTAAAATCCGGCCGACCACGTTTTATCTGGGTTTCGGTGTTTGTTTACTTTTCATTGTGTGTTTTCATAACATCCATTGCACCAAAAAAAACATAGTTTAAAGCCGTTAGCTTTACTTATTTTAATAAGAGGTAAAATGTATTGTAGGTGTATACCTATTTTTTGTTTGTACTGCTTCAAATATAAATTATTCCATTAAAAGATAAGGATCTTTTACTTTTTTTAATGAACAAAGCTCTCTATCTTAATATTGTCTTTCTCAATATTTTGTAATAACATAAAGTTGTATCGGTCTTAACTGTTAGTGGAATATTATCCCGAATAACTATTTCGAAATTGAAATTGGTATGACTTTAATCGACTTTGTGTAAATTATTATGAAACAAACATGAAAATCATAAACTTGCTTGTATTTTTAGTTCGCAATTTTCTCAACGTGAATTCCGTATGTTGGCCGCCTCGTTGGAAGAGTGATTGCAAGCGCGACTTCTGATTGAGAGGTCTTGGGTTCAATTTCCGTGTGGGTCACTATTGGGTTTTTAACTTGTAGTTCTTAGTCTGAATTTGTGCCAGGTATATGCTAATACATTCAGATCCATTTATCCGATGAGACGAATAACATTACAGGTCACTCCTCGCAGTCTACAAAATTTTTCTGTTCACCTATTCAGGGAAGGCAGACGTGATGTCAGTTTTTCTTCACTCTGTATGTCCTCCCCCCACTTTGTTATCAAAATGTTCAATATATTTATATATAATACCACTGTTGACACACGTCTCCTCTGCGAATGGGGATAATACAGGTCATAATCAACCATGCCAGTCATGTGTGGGCTGGCAAATTACATTAGCAATTTTGGACGACATTAGCAAGTGTAGGTTGTCGTATTGCATTAGCAATTGTTTCCTCGTGCGTCGTTGTCCAAATTAAATGTAACGATACTTATGGAGACGGCGAGTGATTTTTTTATATCTTAGGACACCAAACACGACCGTTACAGCCCAAAATGAACATCAAGAGACCTTCTGGTGACCAGAGGGCTGATAAAGGATGTACATACTCTTCATTATTACTTGGGTTGACTGGTCGAAAATGTCAATTGGCATTAAGTCCGCTCTTTGTTATAAATAACGAAGAATAAATGAATAAATAAACAAATAAATAGAAATACACATAAATATATACTTATATATTAGATATTTCAAATTATTATATTAAACTTACATAAACATTACCGTCTTTTGATGTGACGTAAAAAGTTGCTCAAGTGATATTATGTATATTGGAAAACGTTCTGGATAGCCATTCAAAATTTGTAGCACAGATTAAAAATACTCACGAGTTGGACTCTGACCCTACCTCGATCCGCTCTAGACCATCGTGTGCAGCGCCAATATTCCGCTATAGTTTACGTTATCTGCGTTCCAACAATTTATCTGATCAGTACGACCTAAATATTTTGGTATTTCGACTCGTATGAAAGTTTTAAAGATTCATAAACAATCTGAATGTATCCAAGGCGATGGCGTAATGTGCATTTAGATTCATCGATAGAAAGATATTGGTGAGATTTAGGTTATAGTTTAAATTTATTGCTAATGTCTAGGGCATTGTACAGCGGTAATTGTTACAGAACAGATATAATATTATATTTGAATTATCACACATTATGTGTTTTCTATTTTGTAACACAGAGTTTTTTATCGTTACTTTTGCAAGTCAAAAGGCAAAACTACAAAAATGTTTCTTAAATAAAGAAACGTAACGTTACGCCTGTAATCCCCAAAGGGGTAGGCAGAGGAGTGTAGTATATCCCCACGTTCTACCAGTTACGTTTAAGTCCCACAATGGAATAGGTGGTGAGCCTATTGCCATACACCGGGCACACATCCAGACTGCGAGTCACTAGTAGAAATTCTAAATTAGAAAAATCCAATAGTACCCGACCCGGAATTTGCATCCAGGACCTCCCGATCGACAGTCGCGCTTGCAACCACTCGACCAACGAGGCAGTCAAAGGAAGAAGTTGAAAAAAAGAAGTCAATTCATTTTCTTGAAAAATAGCAATGGTTAAATCGCAGTACGCTTTTATGGTAATTCCATCTCATAAAGACTATGAGAAGTGAACAGATAAACTCTGCCTTTGATTTAAACGCAAATGCTTTGAATTAGCTCTTAAGGATTTTTTATATGGTAGGTAACACTATTATTGTAATTTGCAACGATTGCACAAGCCTGCAGCCAGAGCTAGTGCAAGGTTAGCAGGTGGTTCGGCGGGGTCATTGCAACCATGTCGGAACGTTTCCACTGGAGTATACGATACGTCATTTATATACAAAAAGGTTTACTTATGCTATCAAAGTACATGTAATAGATTTCTAAGCATTCAGTTTTACACTTAGATCTATTCCAATTGGCTCAGCTCCTCCTCCATGATGGTATGTATTACATAACTGGTGAATCGTGGAAGTATAATATCCTCCTCTGGCTGCCCCTTTAGAGAAATACAGCCGTGATGGTATGTGTTTTGTACTTTGCAGCTTGATACTTTGTAGGTAATAGCGAATGTTAAAGCTTGTAAGTTTTTGCACAATGTAAGTTTAAAGACTTGATTTAAGAATACTTGACTACTGGCACATGAGAAATGTAAGCTTGTGTATGGTCAGGTTCACAGCAGGTAGAGATAACATTAATATTGTATTTATATAAAAGAATAAAGAATAATAAAACTAAATAATGACTGTATAAATTTTGTTAATGTTATAATTTGCAGATAGTTTTAGAATACACTTTTGTTAAATATATTTTTAAATAGCAAAATGTTGTCGTATCGTCTAAATAATGGAAATGATATCACAAAGTCATCGAACCTTCTTTGTCCACCCTTTATGGCGGCTATAATTTTGTTTGTAGCGTTTATATGCACAGTAAAAACACATCATATAAACTATATGTATTGCTAAACCCTTAAACTTCTCAAACAGACCCTTACACTGATCCTTTTCTGTTATAAATAGTCTGTAAGTACGTAATCAAACGACACCTGGCCAATAAAATTGACTGACATTTGTCTACGGACTCATTTATTAGTAGTGACATTGAATAATAGTAGGTACCTAAGAAATATCAGAGTTCTCCTTTTTATTTTTCAAAGTTCTCGTTATTTTATTACAATGAGTAGTAGGTAATGCACAGCAATGTTAAATATAAAAATATTGCTCATTTTTAATACGACATAATGATGCTCATTCATTCATTTGTACATACATTGTTAATCTGTGGTGTTGTTACGTAGATAACA